>PVJI01005258.1:0-98522 GCA_004026765.1 Micronycteris hirsuta | reverse complement strand
CTGTTTTCCACAGTGGCTGCACCAGTCTGCATCCCCACCAACAGTGCAGTAGGGTTCCCTTTTCTCCACATCCCCTCCAACAGTTATCTGTTGCTTTGTTGATGATGGCCATTCTGACTGGTGTGAGGTGGTATCTCATTGTGGTTTTAATTTGCATCTCTCTGATGGCTAATGATGTTGAGCATCTTTTCATATGTCTCTGGGCCCTCTGTATGTCCTCTTTCAAGAAGCGTCTGCTCATGTCTTTTGCCCATTTTTTAACTGGGTTTTTCATCTTCCTGGAGTAGAGTCATACGAGTTCTTTATATATTTTGGAGATCAAACCCTTGTCTGAGGTATCATTGGCAAATATGTGTTCCCATACTGTTGGTTCTCTTTTTATTTTAATACTGTTTTCTTTAGTCCCACAGAAGCTCTTTATTTTGATGAGGACCCATTTGTTTATTCTTTCCTTTATGTCCCTTGTTCTAGGGGACATATCATTGAAGATGTTGCTGCGTGGAATGTCTGAGATTTTCCTACCGATGTTTTCTTCTAGAACTTTTATGGTGTCACGACTTACATTTAAGTCTTTTATCCATGTTGAACTAACAGATAGACCAATGGAACAGAATAGAGAGCCCAGAAATAAACCCAAGTCTCTACGGGCAATTAATCTTTGACAAAGGAGGCAGAAGCATGAAATGGAATAAAAATAGCCTCTTCAACAAATGGCATTGGGAAATCTGGATGGCTACATGCAAAAAAATGAAACTCTAGCACCAGCTTCACATTTTAGAATTTTTCTCTTTATGGTAAAACAAAAATATATCCCTACATAACTAGCACATTGGTTGGAACTTCAATCCCGGGGCCGTAGGAGACAAGTCTAACCCAGCACATGCGGTTTCTCTGTTCAATATATGTTCCCATTACCTAGCTTAGTGGCTGATACACAGTAGCAACACGATAAATATTAGAGAAAGAGAAAGATAACAATTATTGAATGCTTACAATAAATTAAATATTATATTAACTTCCTTAATATATCAAATTTCTTCCTTCCTATGCTCCAGCATTTCCTCTTCAAGACTAAACAGCTCCAGGCTCATCAACCACCCTAAATGGTACCTTGTTTTGGTGGGTTGATTCTGCTCCCTCAGATTCCTGCATTAAAGTCCTAACCTCCCAGTGTCTCAGAATGGGGCTTTATTTGGAGACAGTGTCTTTATAAACATAATCCAGTTAAAACGAGATCCTTAGGATATTCTAATCTGATACTAAAATATTCTACACCATGGGTTTAAAACATGGGGATCTCCTTAGACAGCGTCACCTGTCCCTGACATAGAATCTTCCTCACCTTGACTTTACAATTGCAGAGGGTATCTTAGGCCTTTTACTTTAGCCAAATACAACTTGCTTCTAGCCTCTTGTATTTCAGAGAACTTTTCTCCTCTTTAGTCACTAATCACTACGTTTCATACGAATCTCAGTTGGGAACAAAGCTCTAATTGCTCATTTGTGCTCTCCTCCTCTGACCCATATTCCAACTCTGACAAACCTCTTCATAGTGACTCAACAGGATTGCCCTGAGCTTCTTCCTCTGGGACAGAAAACCAACGAAGAACCCACAACCTTATTTGCAACCTTTTATCAAGCAATCACCAGAGCACACTGTTTTGATACCGACATAGAAACAGGAATACAGTGGAGGCTTTTTTCACTGAATCTGTGAGGTGACCACATAAAATCAGCCTGCAGAAAATGTGGCCAGAATGCGAGACGCGATGAGGTGTGTCAGAGGCTGGGCCTGCCAGGGCACGTCAGGTGGAATGAAGGCTTTCACTATATCTGTTCTCCACCACAAGGGCACAATTTGTCCCAGCGCTGCTGCATAAAAGCAGCCAAAGGAGGCATGTAAGAGTGATATATGAAAAGGGGAATTATAAGGTTTGCATGTTGATATTTTCAGAGAAATTCTAAACCTCAGCAAGTGATGACACTCCATCAATATCCTTCTATAAAAGACATATAGATCCTAATGAATAAATAGGCAATAGAGTAGAGGCTTCAAAATGCACAAACTACAGTAATTAATTTAGGAAAGGTATACCATGTGAGGTAAATGAAAAATTGGATGTATATATTTTTTTCAGGCAGAAATATAAGCACAGAATCACTTTTTAAGTAGTTGCTTAGCTCTAGGAGAAATTTGTCTTTTCAGGAAAACTATGTTCAGACAGACTCTGGTCACCTAGCGACGTGCTGGCTGAGAAAGAACTAAGTGATGGGTGACTACGGAGGATACTGACGTCTTTGAGGTGAACAAGTCCAGTTTTGCCTGCTTAGCACCTAGCGAGGGTGTTGCTGCTATTGTTTTAAAAAATAGGTTTGAAAATATTTAAATGTCAGTATAGCACAGTTGTTACTCCTAGTTTTCTCACACATGTATATAAATATAAGCCAAAAGCTCCCTTACCCTCTGTCCTCACTTACTTTGTCACTGCCCGGATCATACCCAGAGAATCATTCCAGGCAATTATTTGGAAGCAGGAAGGTTGGTAAGTAGTAAATAGATGCAAAATTCTCATTTTTCAGCTCTACCATGTTCCACAAGCCTCCACCTTCACTGTCTTTCTTGTCATTGGGAAGAAAAAAAAATTAATCAGAAATTTTAGTGCCATTTTCTACTTAAACTGTCATATCTGCCCAACTCATACTATGAAATCTCATTTCATGGGGATGTAGCTGTCAAATGAGACAGTGTCTACACAATGCTCATTTGCTGAAAACTTTTAAAGAAATTTTCACTGACTCCAATTCATGGCATTAAGCTTTTTACTTATCAGAAGTCTTTCACTTTGTTTTTCACCTTTGTGAAGAGCGCGATGTGTCACTGTCAACACCTCACTGAAAGGGTAGCTTCGATATTCATACAGGAAATGGGTAGGTCTACTTTCGTGGAAGTGATGCGCCATTTTCTGAATGTCAGCTCTTGGTTACAGGCAGCAGCCCTCCAAATGAAACTTGGAGTAATCTAGCAACACAAAGTTGTCAAGAGCATACATCCTAATTTAGTATATTTTTAATTTTTTAAACATCTAAAAAATATTTTATTATTTATTTTTAGAGAGAGGGGAAGGGAGGGAGAAAGAGAAGGAGAGAAACATCAGTGTGTGGTTGCCTCTCCAGCACCCCCTACTGGGGACCTGGCCCACAACCCAGGCATGTGCTCTGACTGGGAATGAAACCCCGGCAACCCTTAGGTTCTCAGGCCAGCATTCAATCCACTGAGCCACACCAGCCAGGGCTATTTTTAATTTTTTAAAAACACTTCTAGTCTGTAAACCTTAGACATCCATATAGTCCTCTGCTTACAACTCCTTCATTGTTTTGTCATCTGCTTAAGGATGTGGATGACTGAAACACTGAATCTAACAATGATGCTTACCAAGAAATGAAGTCTCAGAACTAACTGGCGGGGTTAGACTGTATCCAACATGTTGACTAGTTAGCTTAGAAATCATTCTCAGAGGTGAAAAATGCCACTGGTTGTTAGAATGAAATGGAAATCAGGCATAAGAAGAATCAAAGGTTTCAAATCACAAGAACTATAATGCAAAAAGACTTTTAAAAGCAAAATACATTAATGAGTAACATTTCAGTACAATAAGAATAATAGATTTAAGTTGGCCATCTTACAGAGGGGAAAAAACCTTAAAGGTTTCACATGATTTTAAAAAAGCCCATGTTAAAAAGAATTAGGATCTTTATTTAACTGTGCAGAATTGTGAGGACATGCTAGAGTTTGTTTACAAGAAAGCTATTATTCATTAAAAAGTTAGGGAAACATACTTTTGTCTGATAACTGCATAGTTGTTCATGTATGATTGTGGGAAAATTACTTAGTCTCTGTGTGCTTCAGTTTCCTCATCTGTAAATTGAAATTATAATACTATCTACACTATAGAATTTCTGTAAATGTTAATGAAGTTAACATATGTAGAGCAGCCTCTGATGCATAGTAAGGTCTTTATGAGTGTTTATTGATATTGATAATGTCATTATTCATGATAGTATTATGTAGCTGTGCACCCAACACATATTATTTGACAAACTCTTATGTCACACTCTGTTCAAATGCTGGCAATTCAGGGACAAACAAGACAAAGTTATTATTTTCATGTAGCTAACATTGGATGGTGAGGATAACTTTTCCTTTAAAATCTATACTGAAGATATTCCTCATATGTAGAGGCTTATTTCTATTCTTAGAAGTAGTCCCACCTGTACAATAAGTGAGCACAGGAAATTGTTGTGTGTAACCAGGTAACATTACAAGATTTTTCAATAATGATGCACTGAGAAAGGTTTAACATCCTGCTTTTCAAAGAAAACAACAATTGAAAGAGGCCTGCTGTGCACCATGTGCCAATTCCCATGGTGTAAATACTCTCAGCATGGCTAATTTCTAGCAATGCATATAACATCCATGAAAGGTGAAGGTAAGAAGAGAAACACTACCACATACCATTTGGCAATATTTCCAAGATTGGGAATATGATGTATGAAAATACTCTCAAGAGATAATAGTAAAATATGATAAAAAATAATTAGGCAGTGGTAAGTTTTGAGTCTTCACAACCTTTGTTTTTATTATACTTTATTTAACTTGTGCACGCATATAATTTTATTAATGGATATTTTTAACAACCAACTCACAAAATTTCAGATAATTTAACAATTGGCTCTTGTGAGCTCCAACACACCCCTGCTTCCCAAGCACAATTCTACCAAAAAGAGAGTTTTCAGCATCTTTTCTTCTCTTTTATTATGTAACTTAACAAGGTAAAGTAGATAGTCAGCTTTTGGAAAGACTTCATTGTTGGAGCGACTGAATTTTGAAAAAACACAAAAGCTAACAGAAATAGGTGGTACGTACATTGATTCCTACATTCAAACCAAAAGGCTTTACAAATGTTTCCATTTAACTGTTTTCTCTTCTGCCCTTTGCATGCTGACAGCTTGTCTTATTAAGAGAACACTGGCAGCCCCCTACCAACCCTGGGCTCAAACAGATGTCAACTGGAAACACAATGAGGAAAGAGGATTAGGAAGGATGAGTTTCTAGTCTAGGTGTTGGTATAGATACAGAAAGGACCTAAAGCCCTCGTGCCTACAAAGGGCAATCAAGAAACTTCTAATAAAATGAGCTCACATTTTTTATGATCCAGCTGCCTTTAATGTGGACCCTAAGGGAATGTCCTGTCAAAAAGATGAAAAGAATTAAATTTCTGAATCTGAACAGGAGACAGTGAATGAAATGATGCAGCCTTTATGTTTTTAGAACTCCCACCTAAAGATAAATGTTAAAGATAGATCAGATTTGTTAGACTTAATCAGGGGATTGCAAGGTCTTTAAATTTGAAAACTCCCTCTCCTGGAATCTGAGGAATGTTTTCATGGTGGCCTACCACAAAGATTAAATTCTGCCTTTTGAAGGAAAAAAAGTTACTGGTTTGATCACAGAACAAACAGATCCCCAGGAGACAGGGACCACCCCACACAGAGGGACCCTTACAAGAAATGCAGCTCCAGAAGTAAATCTGCCTATAATTCTTGTTAATAAGACAAATCCAATGACATAAATGAACAGAAATATGAAGCCATGAAATAATTTAAATATTGAAATGAGAAATTAAGTAATAGTTAAATAATAGATTTTTATTGTTTTTAAGTAGTAACTACTTAGGTTTGTGTGTTTCTGCACAGTTTATAAGGTACATTAATATACACTACATCAAATTATTCGCAGAAAGACACTATGAGATATTGTCTACATTTTATAGTTAGTAAAACAGCCTCTGACAGTAAATGACTAAAGATTTGGCAGGAGAGTCAAGGCTCATATACAGATTTTCATGCATAAGTCGAGAGCAAGGTTTAAAAAACTTTTCTGGAAAGGGATAAGTAGTGATGATTTTCAGCACTGCAGGCCACAGGTCTCTGTGGTGACAATTGAACACTGCTACTGTAGTACAAAAGCAATCATGAACATGGCTGTGTTCCAATAAAACTTTATGTGCAAAAAACATGGAGGAGGACACATTTTTACCCTTGTGTCTGGCCATAGGTTGCTGACACTTGGTCGAAAGGAAAGAGCTTTGACTTGTAAAATAAACAGAACTGGAACAATTCATATCTACTACTTAACATTTGTGTAATAAAGCACAAGTTATTTAACCTCACTAGGACTCCTCTTTCTCATCAATATAATAATGACAATGATACCTACTTCACCAAGAAATTATGAGAGTTAAAGCAGATAACGTGTAGAAATCACTCAATACCATGTCTGGCTCATTGTCAGTGTTCAGTACATGTTGATAGCTTCCTCATTTTCCTGCCATCCCACGTTTTATTTTTCTTGAAATATATCCAATAGTATCCCTCATACTATAATTTTTTTAATCCACTGTAATATCATTGACTCAGTTTTCCTTCTCTTCACTTTTCCCCTCTTTTCTTATTCACTTCTATATTTTTTTCAAAAGAAATTGTTCATATTGTTCTCTATATTAGTTTTATGAGGCTGCCATCAAGCTGAAAATAAAAGAAATTTGTTCTGCATGGTTCCAGAGTCTAGAAGTCTGAAATCAACATGTCAGCCAGGTCATACTCTCTCTCAGGCTTTGAGTAAAATCCATCTTTGCCTCTTCCTTGCTTCTGCTGGTAGCCATCAATCCTTGGCATTCTTCGGCTTATTGCTGCATCACTCCAGTCTCTGCTTCAGTCATCACACAGCGTTCTCCGTGTGTCTCTGTCTTCACAAGGAATTTTCCTCTTCTTTTAAATACACGAGTCATATCTGATTAGGGCTCTCACATGACTCAAGTCTATTTCCCCCTCTCCCCATTATCCCTCTGCCAGAGTCCAGGGTGAGTGGCTGCAAATGAGAGTTTGTGCACTGGCCCTTTAGTAGGGCACATGTATCTCTAGCAGGCTTCCATCCTACCCTGACAGAGAGAATCCCTGTTGATTTTCAAAGCTAGATGTTATGTGTGTGCCTCTTTCTGGCTCAGGAGCTCTGAGCTGGGGAACCTGGTGTGGGGTTGCGACCCATATATTTTCAGAGGGAAACTTTGCAGCTGAGATATCCCTCTGGAATCCCAGGCACAGCCTGAGGTAGCAGGGCCACCTCTGTTTGTGTCTCTACCCTTCTTACCAATCTCAGTGTGGCTTCTACTGTGAATCCTTAGTTATGTGATTTCTGTAAATCCTTGGTTTTAGTCTTCAGTTGGTTTATTCAGGTTGGTTGTTCTATATTTTGGTTGTGATTTTAGTTTTGTCCTGGAAGGAAGTGAGTGTAACATCTGCCTAGTCTTTTGCTATTTGAATCTTTCTAAAAATTATAGCTTTTAATTTAACATAATTAGTCAAAGAAGGTATCAGTTCCTTTCTTGAAATATCTATGAATTATTCTTTAAATTTTAAATCTGTGTTTCTTTACATATGCAGAAAATGGAAGAGCTGAAACCAAATTATACCCTTGCCTAATGAAGAAATATATGGAAGACATAAAGAAAAAGAAAGCAAGAAAGTTTTTCATTTAACCTGTTATATCCCAAGTTTCACCAAGTTTTCTAGGTTTGAGGGTTGTTCTTTGATTATTGTAAGAAAATAAAATATTTTAATATTCCTATTTTGTTCTTACTTAAATTTATGGAAATTACATAGGTTTAGTTTTATTAAGGTTTGATCATTGTTGTATGACGGGTCCATTTCTTTTTTTTTTTTTTTGAAGTTTTGCTTTTTAGTGATTTACATGAAATAAAAGATTTTATTTATCCACCTTTGAAGAAATTTCTGTGATTTGCTCCAACTTTTAGATTATGGTTCAATTTGGTCAATGTCCCTCACCATGACAAAGAAAGAAAAAATGACTCAATGTGAAACTAATGAACATTAGGAAAGATTTCTTGTGGTTTCATATAAAGATGAAATACAGCATCAGACAATAGAGAATCATGGGAAATCATTAGCCTTTCAGGAAAACTTAAGTGAGTAGTATGCTTTAGTATGTCATAACTTACGGGAGGTTACGCCAAAGCAAAAGGCATGCCATACCATTTCATCAGATTCCAGATACTGGCAAGTTATAAACATTAACCAGTTCAAAAATCTGTGTCCTACTGATGTACACAGAATTTCCTGCTGTCTACTTTGTTGTCATAGTGTGTTTTTTTAACGAACTGTCTTATTTGAACCTTAAAAAAATATTTGTATAAAGATTGTTGGGCAAATGCTTTCTGAAGCATGCTGTCATAGAAAAATGTGTGCACATCTTGTAAAGGGCTTTTCTTGTCTTCTCTTCAGAGTACAAATTACAAATATACCTCTTCTCCTAAGCCACAAATTACAATTGGTAAAGTCTAAAAAGTTTTATAATCACATAGGCTCAAGATACATCAATCCACAAACTCCTAGTACAATATATATGCGTTTTATGTGCAATATTTAAGAAATTAGTTGTTCTGTATCACAGATGGCTCAACAATTTCTGGCTCATAACAAGGTAGTGGTTTTTTAATTGGCCTTTGAAGGAAGCTGAAATTTTCACTGCATGGGTTGGCCTTCTTAATGGCATCTGTGACTTTGCATGGCTCAAAATCTGAAGATAATTTTTTTGTTAGAGCAGGCTAATTATTTCTTTCTATGGAAAAGTGAAAATATGATTTGCCTGGTTGAAATATAGTTAGATTGACAATGACTCCATTTTTTTCAGTTTTCCCTCATTGTGTGTTTCTGGCAGTAGAACATGACTAACTACAAAAGTAAACAAATAACTTATATACATATAAACTAATCTCATATCAAAATATCACTTGCAGACTTTCAATTTCAGCTATGACATGCAGAGAGCTTGAAACAGTCATTTTTGTCCTTATAAGAGGAAAGAGCTAGACAAACTGAAAATCAGCACCTTTGCTAGCGTTCATCAGAAAACTGGGGGCGCAGGCCAAGTCATCACCCTGAAGTCTGGTACCATAGTCACAGCCAGAGAGAGACAGTAAACCAAGATTTGCTTCCCTGGAACAGGAGCTGCTGGAGCTCAAATTGGTAGGAATACTGGTAACTGTGAGGAATTGCATGAGACTGAGTGTAGCATAGAAAGAGAGTGAGACATGCCTGAGGATCAAAGTTTTAATGGGCCCCCTATGTGGGGCTTTCCCTACAGGAATCCCAACAGGCTCACATGGTGAAGATCTGGTATAGATGCCCTCAAAGCTCTGGGCCCTCCAGAGAAAGGGAGGAGTGATCATAATAAAATACTACCAATGTTTTGCCATAATATAGGCTCCAAGAGAAAACACTGCAAGGACCTTATCCCAGCTGGAGGAAGTACATTCTTCCCAATCAGGTCACCTAAAGCCTTTGTGTCTCACCTGGAGGAAGGGGAGGAAGGGAGAGGGGAGGAAACTTCATTAATAGGCTTTAGGGGTTCAAGGGCATAGATTAGAACCTTGTTACGAGGAAGAGGAGTAGGATACAAGCAGACAGATACATGTACTGCTAGAGTAACATCTGTGATGCTCACAGACCTGAAACACAGACCCACCAAAAAACTATAGATTATTACAGAAGATTATAGATTACTTCCCCTCCTTTACACCTGATCAACACACCAGCAACACTCCAAGATAATAGCAGTGGATTATAGCAGAAAGAACTGAAAGACAGAGACTCTCTACAAGAAAACTGAAATAAGAAAGCTTAACACAAGAAAAGACACAAAAAGTAAGAATACTTACAGTATTTTGAAGCCAATGGCACCTATAACTAATTAGTTAAAACATTCAACAAAGCAGGGCAAACTCCTAGCCAGATGAACAGAAAACCTCACAATAAAAGCCTATTTACCTCAGTTTCTATTACCGGATTCACTGCGTCTGGCATTCAACAACAAAACAAAACAAAACAAACAAGCAAACAAAAAACTGCAAGACATGCCAAAAGGAAAAGCACGGTCTGAAAAGACAAAACGATTATCAGAACCAGACTCAATTATGATGGAGATGCTGGAATTATCCGACAGAGAATTCAAAATAGTTGTGATTAATATGCTAAGAACTCTAATAGGAAAAGTAGAGAACATGAAGGAATAGATGAGTGATATAAACAAAGAGATGAAAACTCTAAGAAAAAATAAATAAAAGGAAAATTCTGGGTATCAAAAAACAATGTAACAGAAATGAAAAATGCCTTCAATGGCTTATCAGTGGACTCAACAGGTCCTAGGAAAAATTGCAGTAGATTTCTCCTCAGAAACCATGGAAGTTAAAAGATAGTGAAGTGAAATATTTAAAGTATTGACCCAAACAGTGTACTAACTTAGAATCCTGTATCCAGCAAAATTATCTTTCAATAATAAAAGATATAAAGCTTCATTAGATAAATAATAACTGGAGGAATTCATCTTTAGTGGATACTCAATGAAAAAATGGTTAAAAGAAGTTCTTCAGGCAGAGGATTATGATGTCAGAACCTTTGATCTATATAAAGGAAAGAAAATCATCATGGAAAGAATAAAGGAAAGTAAAATAAAGTATTTTATTTTATTAATAGAAACAAATCACAACTATGTGTTTAAACTTATAGTAATGATGAATCAGATAGGTATAGCAAATACAAGTGAAATGAACAACAGTAATATCACAAAGAACAGAAGGAAGAAATTGTGCCTACTCTGTTATGAGCTATCCATACTTATATAACATACATATGAAGTGTTATAGTATAATTTTAAAATGAATTTAGATATGTTAAAAATGTAGACTGTGCCCTGGATGGTGTGGCTCAGTGGATTGAATGCCAGCCTGAGAACCAAAGGGTCTCTGGTTTAATTCCCAGTCAGGGCACATGCCTGGACTATAGGCCAGGTCCCCAGTGGGGGTGTGTGAGAGGCAACCACACATTGATGTTTCTCTCCCTCCCTTTCTACCTCCCTTTCCCTCTCCCTGAAAATAAATAAATTAAATTAAATATATATTTTTTAAAAATCTTTAACAAATGTAGATTGCAAACTCTAGGACAACCACTGAGATGTTTTAGTAGTATAACTGATATACTATGACATGAGGAAAATGGAAAATGCTCAATTCAACCAAAGAAGGCAAAAATGGCGGTGGGCAGAACAAATGTAAGTTATACAAGAATAGTTACAAGCATGGTAGATATTAAATCAATAATTTCAGGGATCATTTTACAACCAAATTATAATTAATACACCAATTAAAATACAATTAAGTATTACATGATTAGAATGGATTTTTTTAAAGACCCAATTATAGGTTGTCTACTAGAAACCTACTTTAAAAATGTAGACATAAAGAGTTAAATTTAAAGATGTAGAAAAATATAGCTTGCTTACACTAATCAAATAAGACCCAAAGTAGCTATATTTATAGAAGTCAGACAAATCAAATTTCAGAGCAAGACAAATCGTTAAGGACAAAGAGAGGCATATTATAAAAGGATCAATTCTCCAAGGAGACATAAATATTCAAAAATGCATACACTTAATTACAAAGCATCAAATATTTGAGACCAGACTTATAGAACGGAAGATAAATAGAAAAATCTACTGGTATGTTTGGAGACTTCAAAACCCCTCTGACAGCATTAGTAGGTCAAGCAGGCAGAAAGAGAGTAACCATGTATAAGACCTGGGCAGAGCCATCATTCAGCTTCATCTAATTCATATGTATAGAATATTCCATTTAAAAATAACAGCAGAACATAAATTCTTTCAAACTCCTGTGGAACATTCAGCAAGACAGTCCACATTATATGTTATAAAAAAAATACATAAAAGAATAGAAATCGAGCCTTACAACCAAGGACAGACAGAAGAAACCACTTCACCACAGTGAGACTGGTAAGGAGTGTAGAGAAGACACAAGAGGGCTGGTTGGACTCCCATGGGTAGCAGCTGAAGTGCCAGAGGCTCCCAGCCTACAGCACCAGAGCCAGAAAGGAACTCAGGTAACATCCAGCTTTGAAAAGCAGCAGGGGCTCTCTCTGCCAGGGAGAGACAGCTGGGGACTCAGACAGACTCTGAAAGGTTCAACACACAAAATTTATTTGCAGCCACGTACCCTGGGCTCTGGCAGAGGGAGGGCAGAGTAAGGGCACAGTGGACTAGACATGCATGAGAGTCTGGGGTTGGTGGCTCTGGGAAGAGAACTGAAGGAACAGCCACCAGGATCCCTGTGCTGAGTCATTCCCCACACCGCAGGAGCCATCTTTCTCGAGCAGAGCACTCCTCTCCAAGTGGCATCAGCCTGAGGGGAAGCAATAGCTCTGCCCACAGGAATTACTCTGCCCCATCCTGTGGTGCTTAAGCTTGATTAGTTTAACAACTGATCAATTTGGCAACTGATTACTTTAACAGCTAAGGCAGAAAATACAAAGAAGCAGCCAAAATAGGAAGATAAAACAATAGACCCCAAATGAAAGAACAAAAGTCAAAAACAACTGAATAAGGAAAAGAAAGTCTTTTCAACAATTACGTAAAAAGAAAAAAGATAACGGCTAAAGACTGTCCATATATTAGAAAAATCTTAAATCATCAGCATCAAGAAAAACAACTTTCAAAGATGTTAAATGAAAACAATCCCACAATTAGACATAGATGATGCAACTACAGAAAACTGAAAGTAAAGAAAAAATCTTAAAAGTAATAAAAACTATGCCTATGGACTGAAAGTAAAATTCACCATGGCAGCAATATCTTTAATGTATTAAGATAAATTAATTTGGAACTAAAATAAGAACAGACACATAGATCAATGGAACAGAATAGAGAGCCCAAGAATAAACGCACGTTAATGTGGTCAGTTAATATTTGACAAAGGGGGCAGGAACATAAAATGGAGTAAAAATAGCCTCTTCAATAAATGGTGTTGGGAGATCTGGACAAGGACATGCAAAAAATGAAACTAGACCACTAACTTATACCATATACCAAAATAAACTCAAGATGGATAAAAGACTTAAATATAAGTCATGAAATCATAAAAGTCTTAGAGGAGAACATAAGCAGGAAAATTTCAGATATCCCAACCAGCAATATTTTCACTGATACATCCCCTAGGGCAGGGGTGTCAAACTCATTTTCACCAGAGGGCCACATCAACCTTGCAGTTGCCTTCAAAGGGCTGAATATAATTTTAGGACTATATAAATGTAACGACTCCTTAACTAGGGGCAAGGAGCTCAGTGCTGCCACCGATTAGAAACAAGATGCCAGGTTTGATAAAGCAAGGCAGAGGACCGGATTTGGCCTGTGGGCCTTGTGTTTGCCACTGTGCCTAGGGCAAGGGATATAAAGGAAATAATAAACAAATGGGACTACATCAAACTAAAAAGCTTCTGCACAGCTAAAGAAAACATCAACAAAATGGAAAGAGAATCAACCGTATGGGAAAACATATTTGCTAATGATACCTCAGACAAGGGTTTGACCTCCAAAATATGTAAAGAACTCTCTGACTCAACACCAGGAAGACAAACAATCCAACTAAAAATATGGGCAAAGGACCCAAACAGACGCTTCTCTAAGAAGGATATACAGAGGGCCCAGAGACACACGAGAAAATATTCAACATCTCTAGCCATCAGAGAGATGCAAAGACAACTGTACTTGAACAACAATTTAAAAAAAAGGTATTACAAATTCACATATTTAAAAAAAACCACAATGAGACACCACTTTCGCACTGGTCAGAACGGCCATCATTAATAAATCAACAAACAAGTTCCGGCAAGGTTATGGAGATAAGAGAACCCTAATACACTGTTGGTGGGAATGAACATTGCTGCAGCCACTGTAGAAAACAGTATGGAATTTCCTCAAAAAACTAAAGGTGGAACCTTTTGATCCAGCAATCCCACTGCTGGGACTATACCCTAAGAATCCTGAATCACCAATTCAATTGATAAGAACCTATGCACCCCAAAGTTCACAGCAGGGCTGTCTACAGTAGCCAAGTGCTAGAAACAGCCTCAGTGCCCATCAGTAAATGAGTGGACCAAAAAACAGTGGTACATTTACACAATGGAATACTACACAGCAGAAAAAAAGAAGGCGCTCTACCGTTTGTGACTGCATGGATGGAAAGCATTATGCTAAGTGAAATAAGCCAGGTGGTGAAAGACAAATACCATATGATCTCACCTATAAGTGGAACCTAATCAACAAAACAAACAAATAAGAAAAATAGAATCAGAGACTTGGAAATAAAGAACAAACTGACAGTAGGCAGAGGAGAGTGGGGAGGGAGATAACAGGGGAAAGAAGGGGAAGAGGCAAAAAAAAGAACACGAAGAGGCCTCATGGGCACAGACAATGGGGGGACAGACTGTGGAAGTCAGTGGGGGCAGTTGGGGGGAAAGCAATGTGGAAAAACTTAAGACAATTGTAACTGAATGGCAATTAAAAATTCTAATTATTTAAATCATAATTAAAAATTTAGAGGAATAAGAGGCATGTCTCAACAAAGATTGAATTTTTCAATCAAAACTCTTGCTGAAAAATATTCAAGGATTTATTTGAGGGAAAATATAATCAAATCATGAGAAATAAGTGGAATTTAAAAAGCAAGAGAAAAATAAAGGAAATGAATGTATAATAAAATTGTATGCATTTAAAACAGAAAAAGGAGTATCAGGAGTTAATGGTCAATTATGGTTACCCTGTATTTGGATGAGGGAGTTCCTGTCTGTTTCTAGTTTGCTGAGATTTTAAATCATGAATAGGCTTTTAGTTTTGTTAAGTATTTTAAATGTCACGATTTAAATAGTCATTTCTTTAAAAATTATATAACAGTGTTGATTTTTTGAATGTTAAAACAACCATTTAATTCTAAGATAAATTCTATTTAGTCAATATATCTTTTTACTTTTTAATATTATAGTCTATTGCTTGATTCAAGTTTTGACACATACTACTTTATTTGCTTTTTTTTAAGATTTTTATTTATTTATTTTTAGAGAGAGAGGAAGGGAGGAGGAAAGAGAGGGAGAGAAACATCAATGTGTGGTTGCCTCTTGAGCACCTCCCACTGGGGACCTGGCCCGCAACCCAGGCATGTGCCCCAAAGGGGAACCCACCCAGCAGCCATTTGGTTCACAGGCCAGCACTCAGTCCACTGAGCCATACCAGCCAGGGCTATTTGCTATTTTTTTTAAAGCCTTTTGGTCTGTGGTTGTTGTAGATACTTTATTCATTATAAGGCTTTGCTTGGTTTTGGTATTGGTATAGTGCTGGCCTTGATGAATAAGCTGAGAAGCGTCACTTTTCTACCTCTATGTTTTGAGAAATTCATTTAGAATTGGTGCGACTTCTTTCACATTTGCTTGGGAGAATTCAGCAGAGAGGCCACGTCGGCCTACAGTTTTACTGCAGACAGGGGAAAAGGCGGCAGGGAGCTGCCCCTCCCCCATGGACGTACACGGAGAGAGGGCCGTGTGTGGGCCCAGAGAGAAGCTGGCTCTCTGCAGACAGGAAGGCAGGTCTCACTGAAAACCACCTGTGGCTCCTTACACTGCGACCTCCAGCCTCCAGAACCCTGAGAAAATAAATGTCTGTTGTTTAAGCCACCCACTCTATTACTTTGTCATGGCAGCCTGGGCAGACTACTGGGTTAAAGAAATGGGCAGTGAAATTTTATTTAAGAGGTGAGAATAGACAAGAAAAACATTTGAATAAACCAAGAAGAAATTATTTTTCCAGTAACTGATCTTCTGGGTTGATTCATAGTACTTGATCAATATTCTGTCAAATAATGAACACTTGAGGGAAAAAATTAGCTTGCAGGTGTTGTATCTATAATTCTCACCTTGGTTAGAAGGGGCTGATAATCTGCCCTCCCTTTGATTCAGTTGGTACATGCTTTGGCTGGGGTTTTTGGTTTGTTTTTTTTTTTTAAGTGCTTAGGTTCTTGCAGAATTTTCAAATATTGCTTGTCAAAGTTACAACCAGCAATTGTGTATCTTCAAATAGTAATTAAAAACTTCCTGCTCAGTTGAAAACTCCAGGAGTCCAGTAGCTGTTCTTGCTTAAAAACCTGACCCATGGAAGGCATTAATGAGATAAAAATTCATCGAGTGAGGAAATAAATGGAGACAGAAAAAAGCAAATTCACAAAGTTTAGTTTAGTGTCTAGTGTAGTATTTAAAAAATTATTATATCCACAAGAAAAAATGGAAAACTTGTTGATAAAAGAGCAAAATGGGAAACCAAGTGGTCATTTTAAAATAAAAACAAAGTATTCCAGTATGGGTATTATTAAAAGTCAACCCTTCCTCTCAATAGAACAGAAGTCACTGAGTAAACCTACAGTTATAGTTTAAAATCTACTACTGAAAAGAAGTTAAGAAATGCTTTTTTAAAATTGCCATATAGTTCTACAATTTGAGAATTAGATTATTCCAGAAAATATGTTTTAGAGAATTTTATAATTTATGACTGAGCGGATAATTAAATTTAAAGTGATTTTAAAATACAATTTAATAAACTCTACACATATTAATCTCATCTAATCCCACATCCTACCATCAGCCATATCATCCCACATTCACAGGAAAATTCAATCTAGATTTAGTTTGTCCAGGGAAAGAGATATCTCACATTCTTTAAGAAAACACTTTGATACCCAGCCTAGAGCTCCAGATTACTTTTAAACCTTTTTCCAATTCTCTAATTGCATTGATTAAGTTTTAAAAATGAATTTTTAAATGAGTTCCATAAAGATAACAAAACAAATCAGCTTTATTCTCAGAGACCCTGCTTTGCAGTTTTTCATACTTGCTTACTTCACTCCCAATGTATATAAAATATTTTCAAAATATAACTAGTGTTTTGCACCTGGATATACAAGCACGCATGAAGAGTAAGAGGAGAATTCAGCTGACAGGATGTAAAATAGAGTTCTCAGTTATGGAGGACTTTGTTGATGGGGAAAACTGGGCTCTTCCCCTTCTGGTCAGCAAAGCAAATTAGGATGATGTTGAAATTACATCTGTCTTGTCATCTCCCTGGCAGGGCACCTCTTGATAAGGCCTTCTGTTCCTCCCATTTCTTGGCAGCTTCTGTCTTTGGGATGTCTGGAAATAATGGAACTCTCAAGACTAAAAAATGAAGCCTGGCAGAGCTTCTGTAGTTCTTACTTAAAGATCTAAATCATATGTTTGCATCAGGTCATTTAAAGTAAACTTGACGCTTGAACTACAACTGCTCAGCAATAGAATTCTGTTTTGTCAGCCCTGGCATGATTGCAATTTCATCTAGAAAACGAGGGATTGTAGTATTCTTGTTAAATGCATCCTGTTGCCTTTAAAGTATAAGATGCTGCACACTTTGGGTAAGAAAAGATAATATCCAGGCAGATAACTAGGTGCCCATCATTGGAAGCCGATGCATTGTCTTCGAATGTGGCAACAGATGAGGGTCTGACCGTACCTGGTTTTGCTCCATCCTTCACAGGCCTGATCTAAGCAGGAGTTCTCACTGACTTTGACTCTCTGACTTTGACTCCAGAGCAAACGCCCGAATGCAATTCCACAGGGCTCAGAGCAAAGCAGGAACGACCTTTGTACGTTTCGGTGTCAGTATGATCCATGTAATATTTCCAAACACATGTTCTCCGAGTGCGCGGCTTCTCGAAGAAAAGTTTGATAAATCCCTCAATGAGGCCTCGATTTTATTCCTGGTGTTCAGAGCAGTTAAAGCAATGCCATTTCTGTAAGCAGTGGAGGACTTCATTAAAACCTTGCTTTTGCTAGTTTCATTTTAACCTTGAAAAAAATATGACTGTATAAACTGAATCTCCAAAATATGCTGAGTGAAAGGAGACTTACACAAAAGAGTATATGTCGAATGAGTCCATTTATACAAAGCTCTGGAACAGGCTAAACAAATCCATGGTAAAGTATTTGTCAAATTCTATGAGCAGGAATGAGATGCGCATTTTGCTTTATTTCAAAATGTCTTCATTGGCAAATTCACCTGAAGTAAGAGCTGATACTCAGAAAGGATACCTACTAGTGGGTGAAATTATATTTCTCAGCTAAGAAGGCATTTTTTAATTTTAATATTTTAAACATTTTTAGTGTGGTAAAATACACAATACATAAAACGTATCAATGTAATCATTTTAAAGTTTACGATTCAATGGCATTAAGATATTCATGATGTCGCACAAGCATCACCAGCATCTCGTCCCAGAACGGTTTCATCAGCCCGCAGGGAAACCGTGTGCCCGTTAAGCAGTCACTCCCTGGTTCCTCCCTCCACCGGAAAATTCAACCTAGTTTAAGTTTGTCCAGGAAAGGAGATGTCTCAGATGCTTTAAGAAATTACTTTGATATCCAGACAAGCATTATTTTTAAATATATCTTTTTTCTTTTATTCACTCATTTATTCGATGATGATTTTTTAAGTGCCTCCTATGCCCTGGCCCTGGGACAGGTGAGCAGATGCAGCATTGACCAAGACAGACACATAGGTGCCTCCCTTTGAATGACTCCTTTCCTGCCCTGCCCCAAACGTAAGACAGAAAATACGAAGGGTAGAAACAGAGAGGTAAGGAGCTGGCGATGGCAAAGGGCAGCATTGGCAACATAAAATTGCAGTATTTGTTTTCTAGTAACACTTTAAAAAATATTCTTCCTTTAGAAGGCCAATTTTAGAAACACAGACTTTCGTGAAAAGTTTTCCATTTACTTTAAAGGAAAGACTTTGAAATAATTTGACAAATTAGTTAGTGGCATCAGCAAAGGAAAGGGAATCAGGAACTTTTGATTCTGTCTCTGTGTACTGGTGACTTCCTGTGTGGGTTTAGGCAAATCTCTTAACTGTTTGCTGTGTTACTTATTGGGGTGTTCTTCTTTCTCAGAATGAGTCAAGAGTCCAATCTTCTAAATTAGAAGGGGCGTGCAGAATACACATTGCGGAATTTTATGCGACAAGAGTAATAACCTACTTTCTGAATGACTGAGAGGCTCAGTCTGTCTCAGCATGACCTTTTGCCTGGCTTCATCAGCATCCATGCAAATCATGTTCGAAAGAGCAACGTGACAAATGCTGATCGTAATCACACACCAAAAAGGGTTCTACACATATTTTTAATGAGGAAGAGAATGGTCACATTGTCAGGCATATTCAAAGGATCAACACCTACACACACACGTGCACACGCACACACAATTTTCCTTAGATTTTCAACTTCAGTTCTGACTTCCAATACCAAGTGTCCTTGACTAAGCATTGCAGAAGTTTCTCCCTCTGAGCTACTTTTTCTCATATCTTCTATTTATACTATTATTGTTATAATTTTATCCTCAGCAGAGGATGTATTTATTGCTATTAGAGAGAGAGGAAGGGAGGGAGGGAGAGAGAGAAGAGAGAAAGAGAAACATCAACGTGAAAAAGAAACAATGATCAATTGCCTGCTATATGGGTCCCAACGGGAGATCAAACTCGCAACCTAGGTATGTGCCCTGACCAGGGTTTGAACCCGCGGCATTTTGGTATAAGAGATAATGTTCCAACCAACTGAGCCACCAGGCCAGGGCTATTTGTACTATTATACACTCATATTTCTACTTTGCCATAGTCTCTTTACAGGGCAATCTGGCAATACACAAAAAAATTACTCTTAAATTAAAAGTGACATAATTGTGAATATCTGCTTTTGGTACTTATGCTAAAAGTAAAAATTTTACATACTACTGAAAAAATAGATTAAAAATTGCAGCATAGTTTAATAGAAAAACAAAAAATAGAAATAGCAATATCATAATCATCTGTATATACCCATACAACTTATGACACATTCATAAAATTAAAAACCAAGTTAGGTAGAGTTTAGACATATTGATATAGAATGATCATCATACTATACTAAATCATCGAATAATTATTGAGCACCTACTATATTCCAGGTAAGTTTTCTAAGTGCTGGGATACGGTGAACAAAACGAAGTCCCTGTCCTTTGGGAGAGATACATGGACAATGAACAAATATGTCAGATGATAGTGAGTGCTTTGGAAAGCCACGAAGAGCTTAAGAAAAATGGGCAAAGAGGAGGCAATGTACAAGCCAGGGTAAGTTAGGTTATGCTTGGTATCAAACCCCACAATCAATAATACAGGCAACTTCTTGCTCACACCGTAGACAAATGATTTCCAGCTGGAGAGGGGTAGATCTAGGTAGGTATCACTCAGGGAGCCATGCTCAGGAGGCCTCCAGGAGGTTGTCAAGGTAAAAAGAGGGAGAATGAAGGATCACACATAGATTCTTCTATGCTTCCACAGGTCACTTTCACTTACATTCTGTGGCCAAAGTAAGTCACATGGCCTCACCTAAATCCAAGGTGGAAAGGAAATGCAATCCTCACACCCACCATGTTCCAGAATGGAGAAGAGAATCCAAAAATCTGGGTGAGCAGGGCTAATGTCCACATAGGCTTATGGTACCATGAATCAAGCCCTCTCTGATAAGATGACATCTGAGTGGGGATGTGAAGGCAATGAGAAAATAAGCTCTGTGGACATCTGAGTGAAGAACATTCCGGGCACAAAGAACAGCAGAGCGCAGGCGTGAGGGAATGTTGCCTGGCTGTCTCAGGACGAGGAGGCTGGGCTGGCTGAGTGAGTGTGGGGGATAATGATCACGGTATGAAATGATGCCACAGAAGGAGCTGAGATCTTTGCCTCAGTGAGCTTCATGAGCTACTTAGTCTAGGAATTTGGCTTTAATCCAGATGAGATGGACTAAAAGCAAGGGAACGACAAGATCTGTCTTATGCTTTTAAAAGATCGTTCTGTCTACTGTGAGAAGCAGGAGGCAAAGTGGAAGCAGGGAGACACATTAGAAAGGGACTGCAGTAATTCACAAGAGATGATGGTGGCTTGGGACAGGATGATGGCACAGGAGGGTCAGAAGTGGTCAGATTCTGCATATACTTTAGGCACCATATACAATGGAGAAGCGTGAAGAAAAAAGAAGATAAATACTATAGGCATTACGATACCATTCATGTAACTCTTGACTGTAGCTAACTCTGGGCAATAACTAGCACTGGGAAGAAGGAGATAATTACTTTTATTTTATAGTGTTCTTTATAATTGTATTTTTCTCTTTTTTTGCCATTAGCATTTATAATGTTTCACAACCTGCAATAAACACACTAGAAACATGGCCCTTGGATGAGCATATTTCAAAAACAAGTAATTTCAAAAATATTATGAACTATAGGTTAGACATTGAAAGAATAGATTCAAATTACATGCACACCAATTTTTCAGTGAAAGAGCACAGTGCATTCAGGCTATGAAAAACTATATTATATTATCTAATTGGATCCTCCCAATAACCCACAAATAGCTATCTGAAATTTATTCATTGGAACACTGATTCTTTCACTCAACATACTCAATTATTGAGTACTTTACTATGCCAGTAATTGCGTGAGACACTGGGGGGAAATTACATGAAAGCACAAAACAAATGTAACAAGCTCAAAGTATAAATAGTGCAAGACATGACTGCTTTAGAAAAATAAGAGAGCGCTGCCTTGAATCACATGAACAAGAGTAGACATAACAACTCAGAAGCAACAGGCCTACTATATGCAATGTTTACAATTCTTACTAGACTATTGTGTCCAGTTTGGGGCTCCAGACTACAGACAGATATGAAATCTTGGAGACTTTTTGCAAGAGAACCACAAAGACAATTAGAGGATTAGCAAGTAAAGTTTATGAGGAAAAACTATAGAAAGGGGATTATTAAGCTTACAAAAAGAATGTGAATGGTGATTTAATATTGACCTTTAGCATAGCCAACAGTTTTAAATATCCTGACTAACTGTTCTCTACTTCAACTGGGAAGAGAAAAATAAGGAAATGGTTTAAAGCTGCAATGTCAAGTTAGACATAGCCAAGAGTGAAGGTTGTCAGGCACAGGTAAGAAGGCATGGCATTTCTTCCTCAGGGGTCTTTAAAAAGATCAATTTTCATCTGCCTGAATGACTTCTCAAATCCCCTTCATCCTTCTGATTCTGTCTCTGGAGAAAGGGATTCCTTGACCTGGCTTAGCAATTCATTCCTATGCCAAATAGCCTTCAAGGTCAGGAAGCGCTGGAATATAATTCACCTAAATAGATCCGGCTTCAACTCGAATCTATTTCCTCTTGCTCTTCCTCTCTCTCTCAGTGGAGAGAAAGAAACATTTGTCATGGAGCTCCATTTCGGAACATTTCAAATAATTCAAGACAGCAATTTTGTGCTCTGGCCTTCCTTTCTCTGGGCTAAATGATTTCAATTCCTTCAATGTTTCAAAATTTTGCCCACCTTTTAATCTAGTTCCTTAAAGCATCAATCACAGCGCCTCAGTTTATAGTGCTGAATTGAAGAGAAACTCTCCTGGAACCTCTGTGTTCTTTGCATGTCTTCTGTGCAACGGAACAAGCTTTGGTGAAGATGCCTAAGAGATCATGTTTTTATGCCTTGAAAGTTGAGTGGTCTGCTCAGCGGAAAAATCAGCTTCGGCGATCCACACCCAGGACATCAAATCTTGGATTGGATTGTCTCTTCTACTTCCTAAAACATAAATGTTTGTGGTTCCTGCCTATATTCATCAAAAGTCTGTTTTTTGCAAATGCCAAAAACCCAATTTGAACTACCTTAGAATAAAAAGTGAATTTATGCAATCAAGCCACAGAGGCAGGGATGCAGCTGAGCCTCAAAATTCGGACTCCGATACCAAACACAACCAGAACTTTTTGCTCTTAGTCTTCTCACTCCTCACTACGATTCAGGTTCAATCTTTCCTTCCACCAACCAAGTCTGGGAGACTTTAACTCTTCAATATGAATTCAATGTGTGCCCTCCTCTCTATTCTGAAGTCAAAATCCAGCAATCTGCTCCTAATTATCTCTTAACGGATGTAAGGTCCTACCAAGAGACTCCCCTATTCTCAGCCTCTTTCCTTCTCACCCATTTGAAAAGGCATCATGTCATTTCTCTGCTTGTAAACCCTGCAAAAGGCCAAACTTCTACGACATTCAAGACCCTTGAAGCTCTGCTTTCTTTCTCCTCAGTCTCTCTTTATGATTTAACTATTCTGAACAACTTGCATTTTCTTGTTTCTGCCGGAGCCTCTTAAGTACCCAGGACTACCTGTTGCTAATGCTTCAGTCTGAATGCTTCTCTCTACTTGGTCTACCAGACAATTTTCTCAAACTCGTCCTTCAAGAGGCAATTCAAACTGGATACCTTGTTGCAATGTTGCTAGTCAGAGTTAATTACTCCTGTGGAGGGAGAGGTCTTGCAGTGCAATGATCAGCACTATTACCGAGTTCATTTCAAATTGTTTACTTTACGTTACTTCATTTTTCCGCTTATCTTTCCTGCTAGAGTATGAACTCTGTGAGGGTACAGAGCTGGTCTCTTTTTCATCCTCAAGCCCCTCCCCTTTACTTATAAGCTATGTCACCTCAGTGTCTTCACTTCTAAAATGGGATGTTGATAACGTACCTACTCCATAGCTTTGCTGTGAGAACTAAATAATCAACAAAGATAAAGTGCTTAAAATAAAAATAAAAAAATGCCTGGCACGGGAAGCACCCAACGAATGTCGGTTGTTATTGCTATTACTATTATTTGTTGCATTTTTACCATTGTGCTGGTTCACTGTAATAATCATAGGATGAATAAAGGGATGGTTAGACCAGTGTAAGAAGAAACAAAGTCATGTATATACCTGGTGGCATCTGAATCTCCAAAAACACTACTTCTGCAGCTTCATAATTTTCCTGAAGCTTTGTAATGCCAATTGAGACTTGGTAGTAACCAAAATTTGTTATGAACAGAGAGACTGTGAATGATGTGTGAACAGAGATTCGGTGATGCTGCTTAGGTTTGCACAGGCCTGACCTAGAGTCCTTCAATCACAGCCACCGTAGGTGACAGCTGAGCTCAGGTGGCTCCTAGCAAGACCCTGCACAGGCTGGACACCTTCATGTCCTTTCAGAGAGTGTTCTCTCTGGTAAGGCCAAGACCTACCAGGAAGGAAAACTGCCATTCCAACTACATAAGCTGGGCAATCACATCCCTTTCCCCCACCTCCCAGGATTCCCCATTCTACATTTCCATCAGCACTGGGGAGAGAAGGTTGCCCTTTTTGATGTAGTGTATCCCAAGCTTTCCGTATGAGATGTTTCTTGTGGGCTGTGAATCTTCATAATAATCCCAGGAGGTATTTTATTACTCTCAAATTAGAAACCAAGAACCTAATAAACCCAAACCTATTGTGTTATTTCCCTGAAATCTACTTTTAAGAGAACAAAGGACAAAAAAAGGAAATACAGATGGAATTTATCTTGCATGTTTATACATCTAAAATGCCTTTGGAAAGAAGTAAATAAATGAGAGAAAAAGACAGGCGGAGAGAGAGGTAGCCAGGACTGTATTTGCCAAGAAAGAGCAATACAATGCAGACTTGAAAATAAAGATGATAGCACTTAAACTCTTATTGTTCTTAGCTATTTTCCATATCTTTCTATTGATTCTTCTATATTACTTAAGTCATAGATTTTCGGAGTCAGATATTTTGTTCTCAATTCTGCCAATGGCTGTGTGAATTGGGGCAAATACATGGGGAGGGGGGAGAGAGAGAGCAAAAGAGAAAGACAGACATAGAGACAGAGAAGGAAAATATATGTATATATATGTAATTCCTCCCTTCTCATAAATTTTCAAGATTTATCCATTTCATCACTACGAAAAGAGGAAAAAGCAACATACATATGTTGTAAATCTTGTGGCTTGTGCCCTGGAGATTACCTGCAAGATAATCTAGGCCCATGTCCTCATTTCACAGAGTCAAAGTACTTACAAAACAACTATTACAACTCTAAAGGTGTCTATGCCTTGTCTTCTTCCATTAAAAGAATTTCAGAAAACTTCACTTTCTTCCCAAATGTGACTGAACATGAAATAACTCAGCTATAGATAGCATCGGTCTTTAGACATAGCCATAGATGTTACATAAGAACAAGTGATATAAAAAACGAAATAGCAAGTAAGAACACAACCTCTGCGCATGTCTTCTCTCCATTATAAGAACTGCCACAGCTTGTAACAAAATCGTAATCACAGGGGTATTTCTGAAAGAACTGAACGTCTGGGGCACAAAATAAAGAACAAGATAAGTCTCTGTCCTATTTCTTCCTCTAACAGGCTCGCACTTAATGCATTATTGGTGCTGGTCTACTATCTGCTGTGACAATATTTTTCTTCTGTTAATACATGGCTTCTTGAGTAGGAACCTTTAAATCCTATGCGCTGGTACCTTTTTATTCAATGAGGTTATAGCTTCTTTTCTTTACTTTATGGAGTTCAACTGTTATAGTCATTGAGGGAAAATAATAGCCATGCTATAATAGATTTCTCAGCAGAATGGTTGATTCGGTCATAGAAATATGACTTACTGATAGAAATTTCTCTCTGTTCTTAAAATTGCAATGATTTCTATCAGCCAAACCTCTAAAACACTTTCGAGATGAGTGGAAAAGTTTGGTGTTTAACCAACACAGGCCTCTAAAAATTATTTTAAAGGTTTAACAAACTGTTTTACTTTGGTTTCAGCCAAATTAGGAGAGAAAAAAGTTTTTAACCTCACTGTAAGTGGGCTTTTTAATTTTTTTTTTCCTTTTCTGAGTGTCATGGTATAAAGAACCCTGGTTCAGATATAAGGGGATCTGGGTTTGAGTCACAGCTGTGCCCTTCACCAACTTGATGCTTTAGGAAAAACATTTACTCCTTTGGTCTACAAAAAGAAGGACAATTCAATGAAATGACATCTAGATTTATCCCACTATTGGCATCCCACTCTCGAATTGCATTATTAACCTTTTCTGAAGCCCAAACTCTAACCTAATCTTGAGGAATCCTTCAAGATCTTGAGTCACCTATTCCCCCTGTCCTCTCCAAAAAAAGGCCAAATAATAATAGACATTGATTGTTATCATAATTACTCCATGATTTTTTTTCAAAATAGCTGTTGTCTGTATAATAAGGACATAGAGGTAGGAAGAGGTGAGAGAGAGGGAGAAAGAATTTAGAAGACTTTGAAGAAGACTGGAGGTATCCTCAGAGGCAAAGGTGGCACTGACCTACAGATTACCCTACAGGGCCTCAGTTCCGAGAGAACATACTGGAAATGAGCCCCAGAGGTCTGACGGCATACAGAGTGACAGCACAACCCAGTAAGGTTATAATACTGTCACAATCTGTCCCCAGACAGAGGGCAGAAGCAGGACCAGCAACCAAGCAGCCACACCAGATTTCAGCCCTCTCCCTGAGCCTGGTCTGTTTTTGTGTTCTGCTTTGTTTTTCATTACTTATGCCATGGAAAAGACTAAAATATACTGACTTGAGTTCTGATCGGTTTATTTTTTCTTTAGAAAATCCACTCTCTCTATCTTTCTCTCTCTCCTACAAACTTCTATTTTACAGCCCTCTCCTCAGATTCCCTTCATCTTTTAATAACACCTCACTCTCTACCACATACACAAAACTGCATTTCATTTTTTTTAAGATTTTATTTATTCATTTTCAGAGAGAGGAGAAGGGAGAGAGAAAGAGCAATGTATGGTTGCCTCTCACATGTCCCTCACTGGGGACCTGGCCCGCAACCCAGGCATGTGCCCCGACTGGGAATCGAACCGGGACCCTCTGGTTCCCAGCCCGCGCTCAATCCACTGAGCTACACCAGCCAGGAGATGCATTTCATTTTTCATGCTCCCCTTACAAATGAGCGGATTCAAACTTAGACCTGAATAGCCGGCCTCTGCTCTTTCTGCCCCTGGGACTTCTGGTGCTTTGCAAGGTCTCCCCAAATTCTGGTTTCCTAGAATGAGGGCATGCAGACTGAGAGGCAAGTTTTCGGAGCAGTATTAAATCCCAGCCCCGCCCCCAGCAGCTTTGAGAGCAGGAGGAAGTTCACCTAATCTCCTGTTTCTTCACCTCTAAAAGTCTCCGTTTACTTACCTCTGAAGGTGAAAGACAGGTCCTTGCTTTGGAGAGTTTGCTGAGAATTTCGTTTGATACCATAAATGAACTTTAATACAGCTCCTGATACAAACTAAAGATTTTTAAAATATTTAATTTTTATGCTCTTACTACTGTTATTGATACATTATATGAAGTTAAATCGGTCAGTAAGTAGAAATCAAATGAAGAAAAAAAACAAGATATAGTCTTTGTTTTCAAAAAATTTAAAATACAGTATGATACAATTTAAAATATTTACATTAACTTAGTCATTTACATTGTTGGAAAAAAATAATTTGAAAGAAAATAAACTGTTTTTATAGATTCTAAACAATACCAAGCACCATGAATAATGTCTAAGAGTAGTAGGTACTTAATAGATATTTGAATAGATTAATAAATATCTCCCTCTAAAATATTCTCTCAAATCAGGAAAAAGTGGAAAATACCCACGTTTACTCTCTTTTCTTGCAAGCCGTCTACCTGGACCAGATCCTACAAGACCACTGAGCCTTTCTGACCGGCAGCTCCTTTCCCTGCCCTGTATTTAATTCCATGTGCTCCTAACTGCTGCAAGTGGGACTTTCAAATAGGGAAACTAGTTATCTCCTCTGTCTGCTTTGGTCTCTGTCAGGAGATGGGGGTGATTAGATGTCTTTGAAGTACAGCATTCTGGTCATAAAAGAGGTAGTGGTGCCTCCATCCTGTAGACAAAACTGCCACATTAGCACTCTCTAGTCCAATCGTGGGTGTCCCTTCGAAAAGAAGAGTTTACTAAGTACAACACAGTGTCCTAGATTGGTCCTGGAACAAAAAGGGAACACTA
Source organism: Micronycteris hirsuta (assembly GCA_004026765.1). Taxonomy (NCBI): domain Eukaryota; kingdom Metazoa; phylum Chordata; class Mammalia; order Chiroptera; family Phyllostomidae; genus Micronycteris; species Micronycteris hirsuta. The sequence continues at coordinate 70,590 of PVJI01005258.1, read as the reverse complement.
GTGGAAACTCTGGTGAAATCCTAATGAAGTGTATAACATGGTCACCAATACTGTATCTATGTACATTTCACAATTTTGACAAATGGACAATGGTTATATAAGATGTTACCATGAGGGGAAGCTGAGTGAAAGATAAACAGTAAACCTTGTGCTATTTTTGCAACTTTTCTGTAAGTCTAAAATGATCCCTAAATAAAAAGTTTATTTAAAAAATATCAAGGAGAGAATCAAAGATACCGGCCAATTATTTGGGATATAGCGACCACAGCAACAGTAGGGAGCCACACAGTGTAATGACAGGTGCAAAAATAGTGGGTAATTGTCATAAAATAGTAAACACATGCAGGGTTTGCACATGTGGTGGCCAAATGCCTTATCTGTATTAAATCTCTTAATCTGCACAGTCATTTATGATGTAAGTGCTATTGTTATACCAGTTTTGTAGATAAGCAAACCGAGGTTCCAAAAGCATGAATTATCTTCCCAGAGTCACCAAAGTAGGAAGAGGCAAAGTGAGTATTTTGAACCTAAGCAGTTTGGGTCCCAATCATATGCTGTTAGCACATAACATCTTGCTGCTACAGAAAGACATAGTAATAAATAAAAAGAAGCTAAAGGCATTATATGAAAGATGACTTTGAAATAATAGTAGAAAATGGAATAATGTATAGTAAAGAGAAGCAAAAGTATAGATGACTTGTGTTTTCATACCAGCTCTACCACTAACTAACTAGCTGTGAGAACGTCAGCAGTCACATTTTTTGAGCCTCTATTTTTTTTTTTTAAGATAATGGCTAAGGGAAATAAGCCAGGAAGTGAAACACAAATACCATATGGTCTCATCTATAAATTGGAACCTAATCAACAAAATAAACAAACAAGCAGAAAAGAACCAGAGACATGGAAATAAAGAACAAACTGACAGTGACCAGAGGGGAGTGGGGAGGGGGACATGCGGTAAAGAAGGGGAAGGGCCAAGTCAAGGAACATGCACAAAGGACCCGTGGACAAGGATGACAGGGTAGGGATTGTCTTTGGGAGCAGGGATTGGACAGAGCAGGGGAGAACAACAGCGGGGAAAGTGGCAACAACTGTAACTGAACAACAATAAAAAATAAAAATAAAAAAGGTAATGGTGATGATCGTACCAGTGGCAGATACTTAGAACCAAAATAATGCTTTAAAGTAGGAAATACAAACCATCAACCACTTCCACCAGAATGAGTTGAGGTGGGAGCAACATCAACCTGGATGTTTCCTTAATTAATTGGGTCAAAAAGATGAGCAATTTAATTTTTTAAAAATGAGTAACAAATCATCTGATACTTCACAGTGTAATAAAAATAAAGTAGTTGTAATTAAATAGTTAATGTAACTTAATGCCACAATAATTAAATAACCAAGTGAAAATAAAAGTGAACATCTGCATGTACTGGGCAGAGAATCAAAGCTGCTGAAACAGAGGTGAATAATCATTTTGATGTGTTTTCTGCCCTCAATGCTTGGAAAATGCTTGAAGTGACACAGACTTAAAAGATAGTTCTGATAAGAGGTGATGATAACTATTATGACTGAGAAATGACTGAAGAGGAACGTTCATCTAACCCAGACTAAAGAAAACTGTTTGGAGAATAAGAAACATTTTTCCAGGTAGAGAAGAGGGAAAGAACACTGTAGGAAAAGAGAATTAATTGTCCAGTCACAGAAAAGACTGGGAAATAATGAAGAATTCCGAGAGGTTGCATCAGTTGTGCGGAAGGAAATTGAGAGGAGTCGGGGTGAGTCCATCAATATAAATTGAGCATGATTAGCAAAGACCAAGAAAGGGAATCAAATGAGGTTTGTAAGCAGGAAACCACTCTGATTTGATTTGATTTTGAGGAATAGTGTTAACTATACTCTTGTACCCTGACCTAATCAGGTCACATCTGTAACATTTGGTTCAGTTATAAGTGTCCCATTTCGAGAAAAACATTAACAAATGGAAGCATATGCCATATGCAGAGAGGCTACGGAGATGGCCAGTGAGCTGAACATTCTCTTTAGCAATTACAAAAGAGCATATCTAACTAATCTCTGCTGGTATAGTCAAAACTCCACCTCTTACCCTTGATGTCAAACTGATTCTCCACACAATTTCACCCAAATCCATCAGTTAGGTATCTTCATTACTATGCACGGAAGCTTTATTTTCTTGCATAATGACGCAGAAAGTTGGAGTGGGTGCAAGTGTGTGAGAAAAGGAGGAGATAACTGAAGAATTGGGAAGGATAGAATAACATCTTTATCCTGCCGGTCCTTCAGATTAGGCAGAAACCTACTGTAGAGAAGTGGGAAGAGGCTTATAGGAGCATTGAGGGGACTTTATGATGTGACAGAGTTGCTTCTGGTGTCTGAAGATAACTTAAGGCACAAAAAGGAGGGAGATGCCCTCCTACCCTTGCTGGCATGGTGCCTGGCACCGTTTTTTATAAGGATTGTAAACCAGTGTTTTTCGTGGTACTCAGTGATAAGATGTAAGGAAAGGTTGGAGACTAAGCAGGGCCAAGGCGCACAGTTGTACTGCTGGGAAACGTGAAAAGTCTTTTGAAGATCTCCAGATAGAACCAAGGGCAACTTGAGGATGATAGCCAAAGTACTGTAACATCACATGTAGACACTATCAAGCCAATAGACAGTTGGCTACCAGTTGTATATGGTCCACCTTAAAAGAGAATAAACTAAAGGAAGATGACTAAATCCTGTTACAAAGAATGAAATACTAGATGAACAGACCAGGAAGAATGGACAAAAATAATACAGAATTGAATTTTTTAATGAGATTAAGTTACAGGGTATTTATAGTAAAATTGCAAGAGTTTGAGCTTGACATGAGTTTTATGCAACCTGAAGCTAAGCTCCCAGCTCCCTACAAGGTAGAAGAAGATGGCAGACTTAGCTGAGAAAAGTTCCAGTTTCCATTGTGCATAATTTTAAGTCAACAAGGTTGAAAACTAAAGAACTGTTATAAGAAAAAAAAAATAGGCTAGGAAAGTTTAAACTCAAAACTAATGTAGAAAAATAACTTTAGGAAGTCACAGTGTCTCCACAAAAGAGCAAGTTAACATGAGTTTGACGAGCCATCCACCCTGTAGCCAAGAAAATGGTAACTCTGTAGACATAGAAAAATACCACTACATTAATGCATGATACACACACACACACACACACACACACACACACACACTTCTCTGGGCTCCAAACACATGGAGATCCTGTTCTTGCCTAATTTTCCTGATTCTGAAAACTGCAAATTCTTGACACATTCACTTACACATTACCAAAATATTTTCTTTTATTCTTTCAGGATGACTAACATTAAGCATAATGCTGTCTTCACATGACTTTGCTAACCCTAGTACTAGGAACTCAGAATTTCAGTCTTGAGGGTTAGGAAAGTTGACAAGAAGATAGGGATGTGGGCAAAATAGTGTGGGGCTTGTGTTCCCACCTAGTAGGTAGCATTGGATGCGGATGCACAATAGTTTACTGGAGTCTGAGACCCCGGGTATAAGAAATTAGTGTCACTACTCCCTCAGAATACTCCTGATATAGTCAATCGCTGGGAAAGCATCTCACTCCTGTTTGCAATCCAGAGACTAGAGCGGATACCTTGGGAACTTCTGGCACACACAGGATATGAGTATGTCAGCGTCAGCCCATACATTAAATGTTAGTACAGCGTATTTCTCTTATTTCTACACTAAAAAATAAAAGCTACTTCCCTGTGGAGCAGATACAGCCTTTTGGAAACCACTGCTCTATAAACCTTTTTGATTGTCCACTACATCACTAAAATTAATTTAAATGCAGTCCTCATACGATTTTTGCTTTATGTTGTATAGACACAAAACCATACCATTAGATATACTTTAAAATATGCACAAAGATATATATCAAAGAAAAAATGAAGTAAATATTAAATGAATGGTATTTGTAAATACTTTTATTTTGCTGTATTTATTAATGATACAATGTTAATAATGCTCTAAATAATGATATAAGTTTAATGGTGAAAGTTAGTCCCCTAATAAATATGATATCTTCTTTAAAAGTCTGTCACAGCTTAAGAAGATACCTTATAAGAGCACATATGTATACGAATGGAAGAAGTGCATTTTTTGCCATTTTTTAGTCCCATCTACAGATAACCAAGTTTCATGTTTTTAATAGAGATGATAAAATTCCTTCTTCCCACACATTAATGAAAAAATGGTTTATCTAAATTAATACAAGTGTGCACATTTTTCTATTTTTAAAAAATTTACTAGAATGACAGGTTAAAAAGATTATGTAGGTTTCAAGTGTAAATTTTCTTCCCCCCCCCCTTTTTTCCCTCTGTTTTTTTTTTCTGGCTCAGAACAATTAGGTGTTCTCATCAACAAACTCAAGTGTACATTTTCTATGATATGTGATCTGGATATGGCAATACATTTTAAATTTATTTTTAATAAATTGATATACAATTTATGAAACATTTAGAATATTTTTAAACTTTTTAAAATTATATTTACAAGTTTTTAACTGTATAGTATAAGGATTTTTTTTACAGGAGACTCACTTGAATGTTATTTAGCAACAAAATTCACACAATTCAAAGCATCTCTTTTTCAAAATATTCTCTTCATAGCATATGTATTTTTAAAATCTTCTCACTTCATCATTTTAAAGAGAAGTATTTGGTATGTATAGATTTCCATAACTGTTAATGAGCCACCTTACCAAAGCTGTCAGTCATCATAGAAAGCTTCCAAAGTATGTCAGGCTCACTTTTTGAAAAGATAAGTCTATATCACCAATCTTTAAATTCATCAGTCCTTTTAAATATAATGAGATAGCAGCTAGCTGTTACCAATAGCCATTCTCCTCTCCCTTAGTTAAAAGAGTCTTTAGCTGGGCACATGGACACAGCTCCCATTCATATTTCTGTGGCCCTTGCAGTTGGGTATGGCCATCGGGATAAGTTCTGGCAAATGGGAGGTGAGCTTATGTGAAATGAGACTTCCTGATTGTCCCCTCCTCTTCCTCAGATCCCCTTTCCTTCAGGCCTACAAGGTGGACATGGCACTGACCTGTCTTTAGCCACACAAATGAGAGAAACGCCTTGAACTAGAAGAACAACAAGATAGAATGAACTCGAGTCTTCTACCACCATTGAACTGTCACTCTAGTCCTGGAGTGTACAACTTAGATTATCTTACAAGAAAGAGCAAAACAGAAATAAAAGTTCTAACACATTTTTTATGCCCCACAATGGATTGGCTTAAACAATGGCACATTGGAGAACATTGCTTAAGATGAGCACCTGGCTAAAGCAAAAATGTCTGGGAGAGTTCACCAAAAGGAATAATCTAGAAACAAGGCTTTCTCCCTTGTTTTCTTTATGTTCCACTCCTCCTTTTACTTTTTTTCTGATAATATTGTCTCAAAACTTAATTTCAGACAATTTAATGTGTTCAAAAATGGATTTTCCTGCTCTTTCTAAAATATATATATACAGCTTTCACCAAAATGCTACACTGGAAATATCAAGTCTACACATTATTTGTAAAATGATTTATTTAATACTTTAAATATGTATTTAAATATATTCTGTGCCAAATTCAGTATTACCTCTCCTTTTCCATTTATTATTCTTTTCTTTGTTCAGTTTTCTCCATTTCTGAAAATGTACCATTTACTGTCCTTCACTGACATGTATTTTTCTCACTACTGTGTCTTCTTTATAAGTTTTGTGTGACAAGAGTGTCTGAAAAAAATTTTGAATTTCCCATAAATCTAATAAATCTAATAAAATAAATCTACTTATTAGATAGCTCCTGAGAAGGCCTTCTACCCACTTTTAAAATGAAACTGGTGCTGACAATTAGTCCTCAGATACACCTGACCTCCAAGTGTGTGCACATGAGCATATCATAATACCTGCATATATCAGGAAGCAGTGTCACACAGGATACATTGCCTGGACCTTAAACCCTTGCTTTGTCATTTACTAGCTGAATAAACTTGGGCAAATTGCTTAATCATTCCATGAATCCATTTCCTGGGAAATAAAATGAGAATAATAATAAGTGTGCTTAATTACAGGATTGCTATGAGGATTAAATCATGTCAAGTGCTTAGAATAGTATCTGGTATGTAGCAACTGCTATAACTGTTATTATTTTAATCAACTACCTCATTAGATTTATCCTGGCTGGTTCAATATCTTTGAAAATCCAGCATTAATGGTTCAATGTAAAGGCGTAAGTAGCACAGAAGTTTTGGAGATTCTATCAAACTAGACATGTCAGCGTGAGAGAAGGAGTTTTACCAGTAGACAAAGCCAATTCGTTTTCTCGCCCAGGCAGAGGTTCTCAAATAACGACTTATTGGAACACAGCCATTCCCATTCAATTGCATATTGTCTCTGGCTACTTTTGTGCTGCAACACAGTTATGTAGTTGCAACAGAGACTGTGAGGCCCACTAAGAAAAAAAAATATTTATTATCTGGCCCTTTACAGAAAAAGTTTGCCAACCCTGCTCTATACCATAGTTCAAAGTTCTTACTACTCAAAGGCAATCAAGATGGCTGTGCCCCTCGGGTGCCTTAAAGGAGAAGCCATCTCTCACACTTGCATACACTCAGAACACCTTTCTGTTCTCAGGCTGGAGCTGTTCATCTCGATGCGCCTCTCAAGCTGCACCATCACCATTGTGAGGTTTCTTTAACTGGTTTCTCATTTCCCCAGCTCAGAACCCCACTGCTGTGCACACACATTCTCCATTTCTAAGAGGTGCTCAACTCCTGCTTACACTGGCTGGTAGGAAATCCTGGTAGATTGAGAAATGCTAGGAAGAGAAGAAGAGTCACAAGGCAGTGTAAAGACAGTTGGTGTTCAGCACAATGGTGAGCAGTGGTAGAGAGGCCCCATTCATTTTTAATGGGAGAGTGGGGCTCCACTCTTTAAAACCTACTGACCAGCTGCCGAGGGGCTTCCTCCCAGTCTAAGTCAGACCACCCAAAATAAAAAAGAATTTAGAATTACTGATTTTACTTTTCTGAGATGGAAAGGATTCTAGGGATTCTGACAGTGGTTTTCAAAGATATAATCCAAAGATACTGGGATAGTCTGAGACCTCTTCAATGGCTGTGAAGTTAAAACTATTTATATAATAACAATAAGAAATTATATACCTTTTAAAACTCATTCTCTTACAACGGGAATCCATCCCCAACACAAAGAATGTTTTTAAAAAATCCTTTCAAACAAAATAAATTGTAAATCAAATAAATACAGGGCATTATGCAATTCCCCTTTATTTGAAGGACGAGGGTACAACAGTCTACTTTGAAGGAGACCAGTTGCAACCTGATGCCCTTAGGACATACTCTATGCATTTCATGGTAAATCAAAGTCCATCTCTAAAGGAGAGATACTCAAGTTTACCTGTAAAAGTAAGGTCTTGTGCTTGTTCATCCCTTCCTAAAGAGAAAACTTGGGTTAAATCTTTTTTATCTGAATCAATCCAGATATATTCAGATATAAGCTTTTATGCCACCTTCCTATTGAATCCTATAAAATACAGGACCAAGCTGACATGGGGACAACATGCTAAGTGCACATAAAACTTAAATCAATCTGTGGAACACTCTCCCAATTCCCACTGGGAAATTTTAGTGGCACCCTTCAAATTCCAGGTCTTTTTGATACAGGAGTTTTCATTGGAAATAGAGAGTGTGACAGACTCTCAGGAGCCAGGCAAACAGTATCTCAAACCCCAAATCAGAGTGTCATTCCAATCACAACAGCTAGTGTCAAGTAACTACACTTTGTGTATCCACACAGGGTATTTAAACCACTGGTAACTGCATGGGCGCTCACACCCAACTAAAATGAAACTTGAACAATCAAGAAGAAATTCCAGAAAGGTTTAGAAGTTAAAATTTTCTTCAAGAAATCAACTTTAGAACACCCTTTAGAACTTGAACTTGAGAACATGCCTAAACAAAAATTCTTTTAGAAGTGGTACATATGTACAATGGAATATCACTCAGCCTTACAAAAGAATGAAATGTTGCCGTGGACAACACCATGGATGGACCTAGAGGATACGATGCTAAATGAAATAAATCAGACAGAGAAGGACAAAGAGCATATAATTTCACTTACATGTAGAATATTAAAAATAAACAAACAAACAAACAAACAAAACAGAAACATGGTCTTAGATACCAAGAACAAATTGATGATTACCAGACAGGAAGAGGTTTGAGGAGGCATGAGTTGAAAAATGGTTAAGGTGTACAAATTGCCAGTTATAAAAACAGTTATTGCTCTGGCTGGTGTGGCTCAGTGGATTGAGTGCGGGCCTGGAGATCAAAGGGTCGTTGGTTCAATTCCTAGTCAGGGCACATGTCTGTGTTGTGGGCCAGGTCCCCAGTAGGGGGAGCATGAGAGCCAACCACACATTGATGTTTTCTTCCCTCTCTTTCTCCTTCCCTTCCCCTCTCTCTAAAAATACATAAATAAAATCTCATAAAAATAGTCATGGGGATGTAAAATACAGCATGGACAATATAGTAAATATTGTAATAATTATGTATGGTATTAGATGGGTACCACTAGACTTACCAGAATAATCACTTTGTAAGTTATATAAATGTCTAATCACTATGTTGTACATCTGAAACTAATACAATATTGTATGTTAACTGTAATTAAAAAGTTTAATAATTTTTTAAATTTTCTATTTTACCCTCCTCTTTAAAATGCCTTATTAGATTTTAGTTATACTCTCATAATATTGATCATGGTCTGAAATATCTCCAATTCATATTTATATTTTACTTGTTTCTTGGATTTTTTTATTGGTCTCCACACCCAATCACAGAACCTGAACTCAGAATAGGAGCTACATTCCCAGAATGTAGAACAATGCCTGTGACATATAGGATCTTAATAAATGTTTGTTGAATGCATAACATATGAACCCACCAGTGTCACCCTCTCCTCTATTCATTTTTTCCTTCTCGTCTGTCTTCCAAATCTCACATGAACGCGTCTCATTGGCAGACACTAAACTGGAACCATATGGCGCTTGGTGAACACAGCTCCTTATTTTCCCTCTGTCTAAGAGTGTGTAAGTGAGGAACCTAAACTGAAATTAGATGATCTGTCATGGGGAGGTTGTACCCTGGGTCTCACCCCAGGCTCCTTTTGGGTTGCTTTACCAAGATGGGTATAAAACCCATCTCCAAAGCTCTGTCAAACATAAATGCATAAGCATTATTTTCCTATAGAAAATGGCTCTGAAGGTTGCAAGCAACAAAACAGAATAGTGAAACTCTGCTAAATAGACCTTACATAACTGGAGTGATACTGAATTCCAGAAGAACAGAAACCAGAAGTCAAATACAATAGGGCAGAACCAACAAGGGAGGTGGTGGTGGTGGTTGTTATTTTAATTGTCTTTCTGTTGTTTAATGAGCACCACTCCTGATTCAGAACAGGCAGAAAAGGAGTCTGGCGTGGACTGCATGCAGGTGTGTAAGAAGCTAATGGAAGTGACAGCTAAGATGACATATAACCAGGGTGTTGAAAAATGAATTATCCATGTGGTTTAAATGGGCCAAATGATATATTGGAACATCATGTGGTTTAGCACAAAGCATGGCATTCAAGATGGAAGATCCAAATCCTAACCCTGGCTCTCACACAGACCACGTTTATGAGACTGAATGAGTCATTTAAACCACACCGAGCTGTGGTTTCTCCCTTAGTCAAATCAGTGTAGCAAAATGTATTGCCCAGTCACAGCACAGGATGTTACGAGGAAACAAGGAAGGGAACAACAAAAGTAGCCTATTCTGAACACTGCAAGGTGCACGCCATGCTCAAAATAATGCCTCTTATTAGGTCACTGTCATGGCAAGACTCCTACAAAATTAATTTGTCTTTCAAACTGATAAATCCCACTTTTCTAAACTGATGCAGTGCATTAGAAATACTAGACCTCATTGCTTTACTTCTATATTCCCAACCTTTATATGAATTTTCATTATATACCACAAACATTTACAATTAGGGAATTCATTTTAGTTACAGTAACAGTTGCCAATAATTTGCCTGAAAGATCCCCTCTGGCCAGAAATATGCATCCTTTTCCCTGTATTCACAATCTTATATTTAGTCCTTGCCAACAGGCTGTTTAGGTTGCTCCAAATCAAATAAACTCTGCAGCCCACACAGTAAGTATTAGATCATTACTGTGCAGGCGGTACACAGGCTGGAGGTGCAAACAGAACTCAGGGCAGAAGGGAATCACCAGACCTGAAATGAGACACAGAAGCAATTATGCAAAGTGGAGAAAGGGAGAGACAAGAAGTCAGAACAGCTGAACTTAAACACCAGCTCTGTCACTTAAGGTATGACCTTGGTCCATCTTAAAAGAGGACTTTGGACCTCAGCTGTAAAACTGGAACAATAGATGATGCCAGGTGAGCAAAGTCAAGAGGGAAGGCATTACTCAACTCAGCAAGCACTGAGAGCCTGTGAGTGAATGAGCTTTAGAGTCACACTGCTTGGGGCTTAATTCTAGTTCTAACTCTAACTCCATGACCCTGGTCAGGACACTTAACCTCTCTGTGCCTCAGTTTTCCTTCCTCTAAAACACGGGCAATAATAGTGGCTACTTCACACTGAGGTGAGAAATGAGTGAACCTGTGTAAACCTTTTAGAAGTATACAGCATATGCTAGCACTCAGAAACACTGGCTGGCTCTGGCTGAGTAGCGCAGCTGGTTGGAGCATTGTCCCGAGCACCAGAAGGTTGTGGGTTTAATCCTCAGTCAGGGCACATACCTAGGTTGTGGGTTTGATCTCTGGTTGGGCTGCATGTGGGAGGCAATCAATCCATGTTTCTCTCTCGCATCCATGTTTCTATTTCTCTCTCTCTCTCTCTTTCCCTTTTTCTCTCTCTAAAATCAATACGCATATCCTCAAATGAGGATTAAAAAAAAACATTGGCTGTTTTTACTATGTGCCAGGCATAGAGGACACAAAGATCAAATAAGATATCATCCATGCTGAAAAGGAGTCATAATGTGTATCAGATGATTTCCCAAGGTCTCTTTCAAATTAAGGACTCTCTTAATTTTAGCGAATTTTAGCTTTCTCATCTCTCATTTATATCCTTACAGCCAAGAATGTTCACAAAAATTGGGTGTTTACTGTAAAGAGGTTGCTAGTCGCCATTGCAGGCTCTGTCTCCCCTGATAAATACTCATGGGTGACGGTGGTACTCATCCACTCTGTAGCAATTGCTGTATTACACAGAACAAATCATCACGGGACCAGGAACAAGAGCAGTGATAGGCATACAAAAATCAAAACAGTTTTCATAAACTTCTTGCTAGAAATAAGACAAGGGGTGGCAAATACAAAGGAAAATATCTTTTTATTCTTTCCATGAATCTGCTCTTTATTGAAGAGCCCCATGTGTGAGGAACAAATACCAGGTTTAATAAACTCAAAATTAAAGACACTTTGAAAATGACAGTATGGTAAATTTCCTAACCCAGCATTTCATTGTAAGGGTTGTAAACAATTCGCCTTCTTTGCAAAACTACGGCCTTCCTATGATGCGGTTCTCTCTCACCAGATGTCGGTCCTGAAGACCTCATGTTCTCCGGGAAAGTCATACTTCATTGCCTTTCCATCACCAAATACAGAAATTTACCTTTGTCACTTCCTCATCTGTCCTTTACCTTTTGTACATCACTCCTACTTAAATGGAAGAGCTGTTCCTTTTTCTAATGAAGGATAAACCTGTGTAAGAAATCCCACTTGGTCTCCTTACTCTTATTCTCTTATATTTAATTATTCCTCACCTATAGCTCCACTTCAGTACATAAACTTAATCAAGGATCTCAAATTGTAAAAAAGTAGAAAAAAAAATCTCCCTAAGTCCCACGAACTCCGCTAACTTCAACTCTATCTCTCTCATCTTTGTAAAAGCCACACTCTCAAAGCAGTTATCTGCATCTGGCATCACCATGTCTCCACTTCTCTTTTTCACGTTAACTCATTCAAAGCAGGCTTTCGTTCCACTGAAACTGCTTTTGCTGAGCTATCCAATGATCTCCATCCATATCTCTAAGTCCAACAGACTCCTCAGTTTTTATCTTGCTTGACCTGAAAATGGCATCTGACCTTGTTACCACTTCCTCCTTAACATACACACACACACACACACACACACACACACACACGCTTTTTACTCAGGGTCAGCACACCACATTCCCCTGCTTTTCTATTCATTTCTTCAGCTGTATTACCCAGGTCTCCCTGAGGGCTCCTTCTTCGCTACAAATTTCCTAAACTGAAAATTACCAGCATTATCCCCAAGACTCTATGTTTATCCCTTTTTCCAGACTGCCCTATGTGATTTCCCATATTTCCATAGCTTGAGTAAATCCCACCTCTAGTCCAGACTGATCGCCCCTGACCTTCAGACTCATCTACCCAAATATGTGGTCCATATCTCAACTTAAGATGTCTCACAGGCATCTCAAAGTCAGTTTTCCAAGACTAGTCATAGCATCTCCATTAACAAGAGTGTCCAAGCTAATACTTGGATAATAATCCTTGACTCCCTCTTACTCATTCCTCATATCTGATTCATAATCACATAATTTCAATGTTCTTATTTCTCAGCTTAAATATAATTTCCTAAGAATAACCTCCCTTGGATCCAAAGGTATAATTAGCTCCCTTCCCTTCCTTTGCACTTTATGGTTCCATACATAGATTTCCCTTCTTCTCCAACTCTGTTACATATAAATCCAAATCATCCTGTCCTTCTGCTCACCCTTTACACTCATATTACTAGAATCTGTACAGAGTAAGTCTTCCCCACTAAGTAACTTAAGGGCAGGGACTATATTGACTTTGCTTGTATTTGTATATCCAATGCCTTAAGTAAAGACTGGCAAATAAAGATTGGTTATTAAACATTTCTTAATGAACTAATGAATAAGTTTCAAGTGTGATTAAATACTACACAGGAGAGGCACCTAATAAAGTTTTAAGTGATCATGGAGAGCACCCAGAAGAAGCCTTCTGTAAGCCAAGATTTGAAGCATGACTTTGAGATTCTCAAGCAAATGACAGAAGTCTGAAAGAAGATTGATAAGTCCAGGAAAGGAAGTGAAGATGCAAGCAGAATTATTCCAGGTGACCTGACCTTGACACTTGAGGGAGTCATCTAAGATAAGTCGGGCAGTCAAACCTACCTGACTCTGAGTTCAATATAGACTGTATACACAGGTTATCCATTTTGTACCAAATGTGCCCCCCACCTCAAACTTATATGTTGAAGCCTGAACTCCCAGGGGAGGTGGTGCCTTTGGGAGGTAATCTGATCCAGATTATGTCATGGGGGTGGGATCCTCATAAGAGAATTAGAGCCCTTATAAGAAGAGGAAACCAGAAAGATCTCATTCTCTCCACACCTCCAAGTGCACACATCAATGAAAGGCCACCTGAGTACAACAGCTAAAAGGCAGCTGTCTACAAAACAGGAAGTGGCTTCACACCAGGAACTGAATCTGCAAGCACCTTGATCTTGGACTTCCCAGACACCAGAACTGTAAGAAAATTAAATTAGGTTGTTAAAGCCACCCAGTCTATGATATTTTTATGGCAACCTGAGTGAGCTAGTTAGTACAGCATAATAAAATACTTTAAGAAGTGTAATTGAGTTCAATGTGCAATATGGAACCACTGAGGATTTTAATGAGGGAAAGAAAGAGGCACATGATCAAATATGTGCTTTCAAACATGCACTGTGGTTTTAATATAGAAAATGTATAAATAAGGAGCAAAACTAGCAGTTCAGATGACTGGTAAACAACTTTTTAATGATCCACTGAAAATATGATGATTACTAGAAAAAAAAATTGAACTGGAGATGGAAAGAGTGCATAAATTTAAGAGATGGCTAGAAAATAAATGCCATCAAAATTGCTAATTTGTTGGATTGTGGGGTACTATTAAATTGATACCATTTAGTAAGGTAGGTACATGGAAAGAAAACCAGTTTTAGAAAGGGAATTGCCAATTTTAGTTTTAGATATTTCATTCGAGTTCCTTGTGGGACATCCAAAATTTTATGTTCAGTAACTTATTGGCTATGAAAGACTGGAATTCAGATTAGAAATACAAGTTAAATAGATGCAGAGGCGGATGTTTGAGTAGATGTTTGGAAAGGAAGGAGGGAAGGAAGGAAGGAAGGAGGGAAGGAAAGAAGGAATAGAGGAAAGAAGGAAGGAAGGGAGAAAGAAGGAAGGAAGGGAGGAAGGAAGGGAGGAAGAAAGATCTAAATAAATATATTTGGAAGTGTTCACAATAAAGATAATAATTTTAGCCAAGTGAAAAAATTAAATTATATAAGAGAACTATGAACATACAGAAGAGACAAAGGGAAAGAAAATATTTTAGACAGAACTTAGAGACACACCAACAGTTAAAGAATATCAAAAAGACTTGGGAGTGAGGGTTTTTGGTTCCCTGAAGAGCCGTTGTTGTTTGTTTTTGTTTCTTAAATATCCAGTAAAGTGTTACATTTTTGAAGTAGATAGTCCACTCGTTACTAATTATGCAAGTTTCTTAATTCTTCTGTGCCTCAGTTTATGTGTAAAATGGGGAAATAATAGCCTCATCGCCACAAAACTGGTAAGAATTAAATGAGCTAGCATTCATCAAAGCTTGAGAAAATGCCAGAATTTTAGCCAGCACTCATATTGCTGGCATTAAGAGAAGGTTTCAGGGACCACTGCCTTCACAAGTCTGCTCAGCCCATCTGAACTTCCCTCTGCATATAATCCCTTTTTCAATAATTCAGAGCACTAATTGCCTGTACCCAAAATGGAGGCTATGACTCTAAACACACGCACACCCCGAACTTCAGCTAACATTGAAATAATAGTGCTCCACAGATATGTCTTGGAAATTAATACCTGTGTGGTTTTGCTCCCTTTGTCCCCCGCTGCTCAGCCACCAGGCCATCTCCTCGACACCATTTCTCACCCGGGGGTCACTCAGCAATGCTGTGGCCCTCTTTTTCATGGCTCCTGGAGCCTTTGGTTTCAACACTTACTTGTTACACAGCCTCGGGTTCAAGTCTTCCATGCTACGGCGACCTTTTCTTATATAAATAAGATTTTATTTATGTAAGAAATAATTTACAATTTACTTATATAAGAAATAAGACAGTTATTTTTCTGAAAGCCTAATGCAAAAGTTCTCTATTTTTGTTTATTGATTTAAATGAATCAAAATGGAGGCAATTTGGTCATTAGTCTAAAAAGCAAAAATAAAGTATTTAGTTTCTAGTAGATCTTATAAAAAATTTCCTTAAATCTTAATACGATAATATTAATGGGCCAAGTGCAATATAATATATATTCTGAGAAAAAAGAAAAATACACTATTCTTTAGTATAAAATGGGGGTAAAGTAATAATTAAAGATTAAGACCAACTAATATGAAAAACTAAAACTGATACTTATTATTTATAATTTTTTTAAATAAATATGGCAAGTCCCTTAAACTATTTCTAAAAGCTGTATGTCAAATATTTAAAGAGAATTCAGGGAAAACATTGTCTTCATATATAATATTAATAGCCTAATGATAAAAATAATTTAGCACCGCCTTGAAATAGGACAAGAACAAAGTCTTGTACATTTGGGCCTAATGGTAAGAAATCACATGGAAACATCACTCTCTTCCCTTTGCCAAGCATTGTAGAGTACTAAATTGGTTGATGGTAATCACACTATACTACACTGGTGTGTTCCAAATATGTTTTTAGATTGTAGTATAATATGTGTTCATTTATATGGTAAGAAAATTATGAAGCAGTCTCTTCCCTCAAAGAATTTTTTGTGTGATTGGAAGACACAAAAATTAAGAAATAACTTCAATAGATGTGTCTCTGTGAGTAGCAAAGAAAAAATACAGAGAAGAGAGAGTAAAAATGCTGAGGACAAATGGTTCAGAAGATTTTTGTAAGACAAGTGGTGGCCCTTGAACACAGTATTGAGATTTGCTTTAAAGTTTTACTTATTTATTATCAAAGTAATATATTTTAATTGTTGAAAAATGGGAAAGTATGGAATAAAATAGCACTTGTAGTCTAATACCACCACCTACAATCACACACAATACATTTTTAGACTTTTTCTTATTATTTTCTGTCTAGTTTTCCTTGTCATTGGGCTAATACTATAGTTTATACTATATTTTTTGACAGCACATGGAACAGGCACATTAAATAACATAGTAACCTAAAAATACTTTAGTAACTTTAAATATTTTGCAAGCATGATTTTTAGAGAAGCATTATATTAAATTAGTTTCTATACTAGGACATCCTGCAATCACCTTGAATATCCTAAAACAGTTATTATAAACACAATTTTAATAAATAGTTGTCTTTATATAAATCTATTTCCTCATTTAAATTGAGACTTTGGTATGGAAATGACCGATGAAAGAATGTGATCTTCTTTTTTAAGATGAACAGAATCTTCATCGAATAATCAGTATTCAACACATGCCTGATGACAGAATAGGCATTTTAGGCCTCTGGAAGGAAGATACAAAAGAATACAAAATTGTACATAATAAGGGGTTAAAATTCACAAGTACATTGATTTGTAATCCATAAAGTCAGTTGAGGTGGGATGGTAGATGAAATTGAGAAAGTAGGAAGGAACCAGATCATGAATATGTTTTTATGCCATGATCAATAAGTTCTCTTTTATCTTGAAGGCAATGTAAATTCAATACAAGTTTGATCAATGGAATTGATTTACTTGCTGAGGAAGAGTTTGTTTCCTTAGGTAAATAAGACTAGTAATGAGATATCTAGCAAGGGCCCAGCTGAAAATATTCTTTCTTTAGGAAGTATACCTTATCTTCCTAGCTGAAATTAGAGGAAACCCTCTACCAACTCATTCAGGGCTTCAAATTAGTGAATTAATTTTAAAAAATCGTAGCCATAAATACATTTTACACACTGCACAAACATTGAGTATTAATTTATTTTAAAATTTAGACAAATGCTTCAGTTACAAACTTTTGGTTAGGGTCAAATTCTGGTCTTTGACTAGTGATCCATTGGTCAGCTTCTACCTCCTATCCCTTTGCAAAAAAACACATCCATAATTCATAATATATGATCCCATTTTTATTTCCTGAAGATAAAGCAAGATGCTTAAGATGCGCAAAGCATGCTAAATGCAGACATCATCCTTGAAAATTCATATCAATCTTGGTTTTATGAATTTGTTCAACTTTCAAAGTTGCTTTTTCTAATTCAATAGCATTTTTTTCTTAGCAACTCATTATCAATTCTTTCTTTAAAAAATGCATTCCATTTAGATTTCATTATAAAAATAAACTGCACTTAAAACTTATATTCATTAGTTTACTTAATATTGAATGCTCTGAATAGTCATATTAATTAATAAAACTGCCTTTACCAGGTGGGTTTATTTACCAGCTTACTCAGCGTTACAACCAATGCTTAATAGGGATTCAACACAGACGCGGGGAGAGGAAGTGCAAGGGTCTTAGGAAGCGAGTGGCTAGCTTGCTAGAGACATCGGTCAGCTGCCTTAGAGAGGGGAGAGAGGGGACAGAGGGGACTCGAAACCATGCACACGTCCAAAGTGGAGTGTTGTCAGGGAGTTACTAACACGATTTCTCTCTTCTCCCAAACTTTCAAAGACCTTTATCTGAGACTCTCATCTCTCTACCCAAATATATAATTACTTAGGTACCTGATTTTTCCCCCTTGAAAATAACATTTCTGGTATTTCTTGCTGTTCCACATACAGAAGCTTTCATTGTTTTATCTTATTGTGGGTAAAGGCAAAAAAGCTAAACCAATTCCACATGGACTTTAAAAAACATAAATATTGTTCAGATTGATAAAGACTTTATATATACCTTGTTATTACTTTGTGTGAGTTTTCCCACATGTATTTTAGTCCTTTAAAGTCATCGCTGCAATAAATGTTTATAAACTACAGATTTTTAGGGTTTGGTGGCCTAATATATTTTTACTGTGATGATCATAAAAGAGATAATACAGAAAATGTTTTAGGTTATTCTGCCTTTGCACACTCCCACCCTCCACATTCTCTGTACTTCCTGTGCGGACCCCTAAAAGCTGCTTCAACCTGTCTGAACGGCTCTGGAAGCCACAGGAGTTTGGTCACTAGGTGATTGGAGGATAGAAGGAGACAGTAACTAGGAATGTTGATCCCCACCACCACACTACCTCAGCAGCAAAGTTTGAGCAATGGGTTAGACCCCATTGTTCTCCTGAAAAAAACATGTCCTCTCCTAGTGCCAACAGACTGAAGTTACCAACAGCTTCCTCAGGACCTTACATCCCTATTAGTTCTCCTAATCCACTCACATTTTTGCAAATAGTACCTCAACCAGTTTTGCTCCAGGTCCCAGCCACATATGCACTGTTTCCTACCAGGACTAAGGTTGATACAACCACCAGGTATCAGTCTATAAATCCTTGCGTTAAGTTTCTGTAATACAAAGAGATTTAAAAGTTCCCACTTCTTTTTTTCCTACTTGACTTAAGTTGCATTTCGGTCTAGCTGAGAGCCTGGTGGGAAAAGCATGCTGGGTATTTAATACAACTTGAAAAATAAGTTCACAGTGCTTATCAGAATTTTGGCGTGATTTTACCCTTTGACCCAGAAACGCACTCCTTAGGCTTTATCTTTTACTAACACCAACCTAAGTGTTCAAAGATCCATCTCGAGGACGGCAAACTGAAGGGCCCACGAGAACCAGGCAGAACTGAGGAAAGCTAGGCGAGCGCCATGGGATGGAGAGGGCAGCGTCTGTGGCAGGAGGCAGCGCAGGTGTGAACGTGTAACTGCAGCAGCCTCTGCTCCGTCAGAGCTAGATATTGCAGTGTTTATATTGTTTGTTGATATGTAGATTTTTTTAAGAGGAGGCAAAAATTTGGATATTTACCTATATTCCCTTAATTTATAAATGTTGACTCCATTTAAAAAAAATTTAAATCACAATTTAGAACTCAAACCAGATAGATTGGCATGGTTAATCTGGCCTTCAGTTTCTGAACTTTGAAGGTTGTGTAAGAATGTGACTCTCTGTATTGTTTGAAATAGCAAACATTTAGAGACAAACTGAATGTCAGTCATGAGTTAGACTTTATATTACATCCCTCCTAAGGGACTCGATAAGGGATTGTCACAATGAAAAGAACAAGGCTAATGTGTATGTATAGACTCAAATGGATATGTTATGTAGAGCTGAGTTATTTTTTAAAGCAACTTGGATAATAATATCAAGGCAGTGATCTAATATTTTAAAGGGTTTGTATAATGTGATTGTGTGTGTGTATAACAAACAATTTGGGAAAATATGTATCAGACTGCTGACAATGTTTTAACCATGGTCACTGTGAATGGAGATGATGGAGTTATACGTATCTTTTTTTCTTCTTATTATTAATTTTCACAATGAGATTATAATATACATACAATTAAAATGAAATAACATTTAGCTAAAAGTTTCTGAAACTACTGTTCACCAAATAGCTTCGGAGAGTTTTAGTCCATCATAATCTATAGCAAAAAGAAATAGCAAACAGTCGATACATATTGGCTACATTGCGGCAGGTGCATTTCTTATTGCATATATTAACTCACTTAAAACTTACAACAGCCCTTATGAAATAACTACTATTATTTTCCCCCATTTAACTACAGAGAAAACTGAGGCACACAGGAGGTTAAGTGACTCACTCAAAGTCACACAGCTAAGAAGTAGTAGATCTGGGAATTGAACTATCAGCTTTGCACAGGAACGCATACGCTTCACGCCAGCAATACTTGCCTTACTGCTGTCCATGAAATGCCAATAATTTAGGAATGGTTCCATATAAGTTAATATTACTAAAGTTATTATTCACAAATTATATAAACTAAATTATCCCCCCCAAAATTCCAATAATATTTAATTCAAAATAAAATAGCTCTTTTTATTATAAAGCAAATAGCCCACAATAAATTTTCCATTATCTCTTTTGTGTAAGTTTTTACCAAGGCATAAGAATTTAGAGATTTACCTTTATCCAACCTAAACTAGCCAATAACTGTCTTTTAAGTATTCAGCCGAGGGAGTAACGCTACAATTTTCAATGTGTCTTTCTGATATATTCCAAAGCCATGATTTAAAGAGAAATCAAGGTCATTTTATCTTTTGTGGAGGAAAGAAAAGTTAAGTTGACCTTGTAAACTCAGAGAAGAATGAAAAAAAAAAAACAAACATCTGAAGACTGCCCTTATAAAATCAGATGCATCTCTTGTTAAGTATGACCACAACGGATGAGTCTTTGAGAGGCATGCGCTGTTTGGCCCCACGGGCTTTGTATCCAACATGCACTATGTCAGAACATGCTACAGGGAAGTCAGAGTTTTTCCTTCACAAGTTTCTACCCTCTGTGCCACTTCCTCCAGCATTAGTCAAGGCAGAAGGACTGTTTTGACAAGAAGAAAGATGATAACTTTGCCATTAATACCTTTCAGAGAATGGTATTTTATGGCAAAAGAGATCCCGTTCTCTCGTTAAGGTCATATCAGTATTTAAATTGTACACATTTACCAGTGGATGAAATCTGGCATCCTTTCCTTCTCTTCTCAAGCACTCTTAATTCATACCATAATTCACTCGGTCAAGCATATTGAGCACATCTATGGGGCATTTTCAAGGTATCACAACAAATTGCTCTTTGCTCTTGCCTTGGCTTTTGTTTCTATTTTGCTAGCAAGGATAACTTGACATATTGCAGTTGCATTATCTGGGAAATTCCAAAAGTTATGAAAATTGATTCCTAAAATGCCTTATATATAAAAGAAAAAATGTATAAAAGTGTGACACATCACCAAATTATCAACTTTGGTGAGGACGTGACAAACGAGGGAGGAAAGGAACCTTTCTGAGCCAAATTCTGCCAAGCAGCCCAAATTTATCCATGAGATAAAATGGAGAAACAAAGTTAAACTAAGGAAGGAAAACACAGCATGGATGGAACTGGAGAGCATTATGCTAAGCGAAATAAGCCAGGAGGTGAGGGACAAATACCATATGATCTCACCTTTAACTGGAACATAAGCAACAAAAAAAAAAGCAAGCAAAACATAACCAGAGACATTGAAATTAAGAACAATCTAACAATAGCCAGAGGGGAGGGGAGAGGGGATTGTGGAGAGAAGGGTTTTCAGGAACTGCTACAAAGGACGCATGGACAAAACCAAGGGGGAGGGTGGAAGCAAGGGAGGGAGGTGGGGTTGGATGGGGGGAGGGAAGGGGAAAAATGCAGAAAATTCTAATTGAACAACAATAAAGTAAAAATTAAATAAATAAATAAATACAGTAAAAAAAAAAAAGGAGTACCAATGTAAGAGACTAATACTCTTATTGATTTATTCTCCCTTCTGCTTTTTCCTCCTATTGATCAGACCCCAAAACACAAGACCATTTCCCAGAGATAAGGGAATGGGGGCTAGGAGATAAGTATGCACAATGATCAGTTCTAAACTCAAAGTTTGGCCTGCACCAAGGACCAGCGTTAACAGATTGCTAGATTGGAGCTGAAGCAAAAGACCAGTTTAAGAAAGACAGACCAAGAAGAAGATGGCTGCCTCCCTAGTGAAGCCACGTGACCAAGATGCAAGTTACAGATACATGAGAAAACACTCCAGGATATTCAATTCTGGGATTCTTCATACCAGATTTAGCCCTTCACATAGCTTTTATCCCAATGGCTTTCTCTACTTATCACTTTCTTTGAAAATCCGATAGAGCACTGGTAGCCCCAGGGCTTTCCTGAGGACCAAGGTTATTATGAAGACTGATCTCTTCTCCCTCTGCACTAGAGATTCTCAACCTGTTGAAGGCATGGTGGACTCACAGGCCCTCTTTAGGATGGTTTAGATACTGTGGGCCCTTTCTCCCCGGGAAGTGCCCACGTAAGAGCACTTAGCTACTATTTCGAGGTGACTGCTGAATTGTCCGAGGTCCTCCCATTTTGGGAGGGACTGCCCTGACAAATGCAAAACGAAACAAAAATAAAAACAAAAACACCCTTCCCTTTATAGTTTTAACTGCAACCTTATGGCAGAGGACTTCTAAATCTATGACTCCATCTCAGACTTGGTTCTTAATCCAGGAACATATTACCAGTTGCCTTTTAGACATTCCAACCAGGGTCCCATGGAAGTTGGGTCCAAAGTGTGTGAACTATTTAAAAATAGGAACTTAATCTACTGGGGCTTGAATCCCAATGTCACCACTTGATATCTGTGTAACCTAGAGTAACTTTGATTCCTCACAATGCATGTATCTCATTAGGTTGTGATGAGGACTAAGTGTGTTTGCATATGCAAAACATCTGGCGCAACACCTGGCACAAAGTTAATGCCACATCAGTGCTGCAGTATCCTCTCCTGCGTTATTGGCATTACCAACACAATATTAATATTAATGATATTATGTCAATAATTCAGTATTTATAAAATAGAGGTCATCATTCATTCCATAAAACTAGCTTCCAGTTCTTCATTTCCTATCTCCATTAATTGCAGCATCATGTATTTAGTTTTCTAAGTCAAAAACCGAGAAAGCAGCTTCTCAACCACATCTTCTCACTCAGTTGTGTGTTTCCTATGAACACAAACATTACTTTCTCTTACGAAGATCACCTTTGCCATATGTCCCATAAGACTATTTACACTTTAACAAAAATACATCTCTACCTTCAAACTATTCTTTGCCTACAATCCCCTCCCTCCCTAATCATATTGGAAATTCCAACTTTCTAAAAAAAAAATTGGTTACATATCACTAATGTTGCAAAATATTTTCATGATGCTCAGGCAGAATTACTTACTCTTCCCTATGTTCCTTCTGTGAATGCCTATAACACACGACCTACCTCCAATATAATAATTGTCATAACACATGGCCACAGTCAGGCTTCTCTGCTACCCGAGTCATCAGGAGGGACTCTGTCTGGCTGAATTCAGTGAGCCCAGAGCAATCACAGAGCCTAGCACATGCTAAGCATTTGCAAAGGCATGTTGACTACATGCAGATAAAATCAAGGGTATAATATCTGACTGATAGTAAATAAAATACAACTTTACCATCATCCTCTCCACCCCTCATAGTAGTTCTGGGTAGGAAAGTAACTTAAGAAAACTTACTGATAATTTCTGGGAATGGAAATTTAGCACATTAGAGTTAGTGCATTATTTCAAAGGAAAGCACTTGGGCCCACATGAGTTGAGGTGACATTGCCCTTCCTCTAATAGTTATGTAGTTTTGTCATTTGTTTACAATAATCAATTTCTTATAAGACATCAACCCCCAACAGTGTGCAGAGTCTAGAGATTGTGATTATGGTACCAAATTTCTTAATTTCTTCATGTTCCTGTTCATCTCAAGGTATGGTTTTCCATAAACAGTTCTTACATTTCATAAAATTTTCTAATCACAAAATACCACATTATCCCATGTTTACAATAAAATATCATTCTTATACACACATTACAAAGGATGCACCTGAATATGTTTCATTGCCATCACTTTATAGGCAAAAATGTGAAGTTTCTAAAAACAAATGCTTTATAATATGTCTCTATCTTCCTGGCATGTGACAAAATTAAGTTAGGGTTTGACCAAGGGGGACATATTTCTAAATTGAATCTATTTGTGATACACTGGTTTAAAATTCAAAACCGCCAACATATTCTGTTTACTCCCTTGGCATCTGTTGCATCTGCCAACTGGTGGCCAAAAATTAGAGCAGACTTAACTAATTAGAATGGTCCCCATCTGGTAGCTGAACTTCTTGCTTGTACTTCCTTTACATTCTGAGTGCAGAGACTCGAACCAGAACTTTCGTGGTCTGCAGCAGAGGAGGCTGTCTGGCCTGCTTACTTGCAATCGTTCTGTGGAGCCAACCTTGGCGCAGATGGAAATGTTCTCTTTGTTTTACAGTTTCCCTTCATGTGTTCCCTTGGGATGAATCATCATTGCCACAAGAGTTTCCATTGTCTCCCAAACACTTTCTCATTCATTTTTATCGCTGTAGGCCTAGATCTAAGTCTAGGCATGCTTTACTGAGAAATAAAATGTCTAAGTAGAATCCATGATCTGGTAAAGCCAGTGCCATCCTTCCTAAGAATAAGACTAAAGAAAAGAATAAAAGGAAAACATAGTATATTTTATTTCTTCATGGTTTTTGTTTAATCGAGTGAGTATAGTTTCATAATAGAAAGCACACTCCTGGCAGAAACATGCTATGGTTATAATCTTAGGCTTTGGATAAGGGCTTCTGTCAAAATTTTGGCCCTGCCTGTTCTTGGGTGTCCCCCTGCCAGCTGACCTCATCTCACTGAACCTCAGTGTGCTCATATGCAAATTAGAACAATATTTTAGCTGTTGTTTCATAGAATGATGAGAATTAGATAAGAAAATATGTGCAGAGTGCTTACACAAGCATGTGTAAAGAAATTATACATCATTATAAGAAAACTGTCAAAAGATATTATTATTGAGAATAGAAGCCTAACATATTTTTTTAAAAATAATAACTAATGGTGTTTTAAAATGTAACACACCTTGTAACCATTTGGCTGTTTTGAAGCTCGGTTATTTTGTTGTATTTTTAAAGTTTCTCTTAGAAGTATTTCATTTCCCTAAGCATGTTCCCGGCAATATTAGAAGATTAGCAACATGCTGGGCGGCAATGGGAAGCAAGCGTGAGATTAACATATTACTGAGAGAAACAGAATAACTCTGTTCATTTGACCACATTTTGCCCATTTTCCAAAGTTAGTTTTCCCCCAAGAAGTGACAGTAACCTTGAAAACAAACTTACCTGGGGAGATTGGGGTATTAGACAAAGGTGTGTAAGACATGTTCTCTACCTTGAAAGAGTTCACAATACTTTGGGAGAGTCACATGTATACATTAAAAATATATATACAGGTTTTCTGTGTACTTAAACCCAAGTCTATATTGTATAGTCTGGGAACATTTTCTAGGGGAAGAGACTTCTGAGATGAACCTTAAGGGGTTCAAATGAGTGAGCGGAGCTCCCTGTGTGAGCTCAGCCACAAAGTGGAGTCAATCTCATGCACATGGAGGGAACCTCGAAGGCCGAGATGGGGGAGGTTGCAGGGGTCAGTCGTAGATGTTCTTATGTAGGAGTTCGTCCCGCTGAAGCACGATAGTAAGAAGCTAGGAAAATTCCTGGGCAAGTGGAATGGGGAAACTGAGACAAGAAAATAAAACAGGCCAAACAGTTTGAGTGATGTACAGCCAGCTGGTAAATCCAAGTATTTACCTCCCCAACCAAGGACACGAGAGTAAATGGTTCATGCTTCTCTTCCCTAACCAAAGAATACATAGCTTCAGTCTCCCTGGTCTGGGGGATAGAGAACAGAGAGCCAATTAATGCTATTTGTGCCAAACCCAAGGACAGATGATGATGTCAGGGAACATATAACAAAAATCCCTTTAAAAGCCAGACAGACTCAAGATAAAAGTAAAGCAGTAGAACACATTGCTCCCCAACTTTTTGGTACCAGAGGTTGGTTTTGAGGAAGACAGTTTTTCCAAGGATGGAGCAGCGGGGGTGGTGGAGGAGGGGATGGTTTCAGGATGATTCAAACACACAGATTCTCCTGTGAAAATCTAGTGCCACTGCTGATCTGAGAGGAGGTGGAGCTCAGGTGGTAATTCGAGAGAGAGCCGTGGGGAGCCGGTGCAAATACACATGAAGCTTCACCTGCTAGCCTGCTGCTCACCTCCTGCTGTGCAGCGCGGCTCCTAACAGGCCACTGACTGGATAAGGGTCTGTGGCCCCGGAGCTGGGGAGCCCTGCTATAATGGACCAAAGAATATTCCCCAAAGCCCGCATATGCTCACTTTAACGTATCAGCCTATTAAAAATGAACCTAGAAAAGCTAGTGAATGTTCTGCTAAAAGTCTCCTGTAAGATTCTCACCCAGTGAAAAAAAAAAGATTAAAAAACCCTCAGAACAAAGATGCAGCACGGGCTCACTCTAGAGCATGCCCATGCCCCTTCCCCGGCATGAACTTTTTATTTCCTCCTAAATTCTAAGGGTCCCAAGGAGACCTGCAGCCAGGGGAGCAGTGGGCATAGCAGCTCGGCCCAGGCTTATCCCCTGATCCTGTCTCCAGAGCCCCCTTTTCCTCTGACTTTCCAGTGAGCTAAGAGCAGCCCTGCCTTGGCTCATTCCTTCCCTGTAACTTTTCTGGGGAGCCAAAGCAGCCCCGCCTTAGGCTCTCTCTGGTTACTTCTTCCACCCTAAGCCTTTCCTTTGTTTCACTGTCCCAGCCTTAGTAAATGTATCCTCAACACTCATGTTGTGAAATCTTTCCTCCACAAAGTCAAGAACCCTCAGACTTGTTCCAGGCTGGTACCTGTCCAGTAATATTACAACTAATGAGAAGCTATCGAAGGACTTAAAGCAGTGAAGTGGCAAAGACAGACTTTCATTTTATATGACTCCTCAGCACTGAGGACAGGTCTGAAGAAACAGTCAAGATGAATTTGCTATAATTCAGGCCTTAGCTAAGGAAAAACCACTTCAACTAGGGCAGTAATAATTTGAATGGAGTAGCTAGAGTAGACCTCCAAAAACGATGTAAAGTATGGAGAGCTCCTTGTTTCATCAGATCCGGGGCATGTGCCAGCATGGTGAGGGAGAAGTGTGACATTCTCCTTGTAGTTGAGTGACTGGGGAAGAGTGAGGCCACGCACTGAACCAGAGAAGAGAGAAAAAGAAGCTTGACCCATGAGGACCAGGCATAACCGCTCCTGGGAAGAGGAGCATTTCGGTTGCAGGTGGAGCGCCTATTGCCCATGGTGACAGGGGCAGGAGCAAGTGTTTGGCAAATCGGTCACAATTAAAGTCATGTGAATGAATGATCAAATGAATGATAGCATCCAGAAAATGTGTAGAAAGAGAACAGTAGTAGTCCACCAAGGGAGAAGGAGCAGTCAGAGAGGAGAGCCAAGAGAATGGAATCATGGAAGTCAAAGACATAAAGCCTTAGAGGAAGGGCAGCGGTGAAAATGCGTAAAGGAGATCCCGTAACACAATAACAAAACTAAAATGTGGAGTGAGTTTGCCTGGATTTTGGAGTCAGACGCACTTGGGTTCATGTCCCTCTGCCAAAACTTACCTTTTGTGTGACTTTGGCGTGTTATTTTAAGACTCTGAGGTTTCCTTTTCAAATTTGTAAAAATGGTATTATATATCTCCTTCTGAGGTTTGTTGAGAGGGCTACATGGAACAATGCAATTCAAACACCCAGCACAGTGCTGGACAAATAGTAATCCCTTGAAAAGAGCACCTATTTTGATTATTTTTCCCTAGAATGTTACTACTGTAAAATGATCCCTTGGCTTAAATTTTCTGGCCAACAAATTAACAGTATGCTCTCTCTACCGGATTATTTGATTACAAGTACTATATGTTAATTGTTCTACCGAACACCTGGTACATACTTGAGCACATGTATTAGCGAATAAGGTATAATTCATAAGGCAATTCATGGTCAATTCTTATAATTGCAGGTCTAACACTTCATCAATCTACCTAGTATCTTTCAATATAATGGAAAATACACAATTGCAACCGTGCTTTGATGCAATGTGGTAAACCGTGATTTACCACAGTATATGCAACAAATTTTAGACACTTAGAACACTTTGGTTCTAAAGTGGAAACAACAGTCCAAAACCTCTACTCTCATGCCCATAAATCTAGACACAAACTACCTGACAGTTGCTCTCAGAAAGAAGACAAGCAGAAAAACATGAGACATACAAGAATCTAAACGAGCCGGGTAGCGTGAGTTCCCCTAAGATGATACCAAAGAGTGAAGGCACTGGCTTAGTATAGATGTATACTTTTTGTCTCCCTAAATATTGCAGATGGTTCTCCCATGTGGCTGTTCTAATTTATATTCTTTATTTAAGATTTTGTTTATTTATTTTTAGAGAAAGGGAAAGGGAGGGTGGGAGAAAGAGAGGGGGAGAAACATCAATGTGTGGTAGCTTCTGGCCATGCCCCCTACTGGGGACCTGGCCTGCAACCCAGGCATGTGCCATGACTGGGAATCGAACCAGCAGCCCTTTGGTTCTCAGGCCAGCGCTCAATCCACTGAGCCACACCACCCAGGGCTATCATTTTTTATTTATATATCCAAATAGGCAAAGCTGTAACTATACTGCTTTAATTATAATGGCTGATTACAAAAGATTAAGAGCAAGAAAGGAATAAAACAAGCAAAATAAAAACAGCAAAACTTAATATTTTGCTCTTGTCCATAGCTATTTATCACACTTTACATCTAAGCCCCACGCCCTCAAGTAGACTTTCAGTGAAAGCAGAACTGTGTCCTCCGTGTCTCGAGGCCGACACAGGGCACCGCAGGCCCTGTGAGTGTGTGTGAACAGTGCCATCAGTCAACACTTCGAACTCCGCACCACTAGGTGGATGTCTTCCAGAACTAACTCAGCCCTTTGGGCTCTGCTGAAGGAAAGTGGACTGCTGTGAAGAAGTAATACAGCATATTAAATTACTTTCCTTAGAAAGAAAAAATAGGAGATGGAAAAAGAACATATTTTTTACTTTGAAAAAATATGAAAATAGTCATTTAAAAATGCTTTCAAATCACAATAATAGCTGCTATGACACATTATGCGCCAAGCACTAGTCTCTCGCTCTCTCTCTCACACTCACTGTTTCTCACTCATGCACACACACATCAGATGGTCAGATCTCTTCCATCTAAACATGCAGAATAAGGTCCTTTAAGGTCTCTTTAGTGACTTTGAATCCCTACCTATTAAAGGATCTAGGAGTCTGCTCATCGCCCTGGGTTCTCTTCCCAAACCTTCTCCAGTTTGTTTTTACTGGTGGAGCTGGTTTGGTGCTCAGCCCCACTCCCACTCGGGCCCTGTACACAGTGAGGCTGGGGCTGGGGTTTTGGGAACTCCGGTTCTCAGTTTCCCAGGCTCCCCTGCCAGCTGGCTGGCTGCCTTTCCGCCTGTCCTAAGAGGAGGGTCTGGCAGGTTCATAATAAAAAAGAATAAAGAAGGTCCATTTCTCTCTCTGTTCTATTTTCTTTTCTGCCTTGCTGCTCCAGTGCCCTTCCCCCACGACCTCCAGGTGGGCTGGTTGCCCTGGGCCTTGTGTCCTTACTCCTTTCGTGTTTCTCTAGGGCTAGGAGCTGTTTCCTGCCATTATTTACCTCGGGATTACCTCACTTCCTTTTTTTACTTCCTCGGCCCTTTCCACACTTGTATAATCAATTCCCTATACTAAATTCCCTCTGTTTGAAACTTGTAGAAGTGTTTTCTGTTTTCTTGACTGGCCCTTGGCTAATGCACTTGTCTATTAATCAGTCCTCACAATCTTCTGTGGCTTGCCAGGAGCTGGGAACTCAAATACATCCCTCTATATAAGAATCTTCAAATTCTTAGTCCTATATGTATGTATATTATACTTATACCCCCCCTACACACACACTTTAAAGAGTACAGCAGGTCCCCAAATAATTTGTTCAATGCCATTTCATTATAACATCAATGAGATGCCATAGGAACTTAACCCCTGTGTACATCAATTCCCCTGTGATAAAGTTGGTTTGGTAGTAGGGGAATTCACCGCAATTCCAGGAACCTATCCACAAAGTTAAGTGAGATTCTTTCTCAGAGAAGTGTATCATAGTATAGTTCCTCTTCTGTAAAAATGTAGATGTACACACACACAGATGTCTGGATCATCACAGTAAAGATTATCTTGTGGTAGTGAACATTAATGGCTTTTATTCACAATTTTTATATTCAAAACCTCATTTTATAAAGCTATTTTCATTTTGAAAAAAGTTCAAATATCTTAAGAGGACATGATGTTATTAAATTTTTATATTCACTAATTTGATTACATTATTTGGACATAATATGCACTATAAATGATAGCAGGTAAAAATCAAGTATAATATAAAATAAGGTGACTAAAATGTGCCTTTCTCATAGTAGAATTAATAATAATTGTTTATTAAATTATTTTTTGTTTTTAAATTAAATTTCATTATATTGTCACACTGTCATTTCTTCTGCAAAATCATAAACTCTCATAAGTGTGACTTCTCTAAGACATCCTTGCATACATTAATCTGATACCAACTGGAGTACATAATAATTGAACAAAAGACTTTGAATCAAAACAAATATATTGCCAACTGTAAGATTGTTAATTACCTCTCTTAGGCACCTGTTTTTACTATAACTGAACAGCAGGATACTGCATGACTCCAAACAATGTTTAAAATAAGGAATAAAAGCAATTTCCACAGAACAAGTTAAAGATTGAGTGACTCTGTTTTCTTGGTTTGTGTTTCAAACTTAATGCTATTTAAATGTATTTTTATAGTGTGTTAATAACAGTCATAAAAAAAGAAGAAATTGACAACGTACAGTTATGTTATAACAAGCAGATGGTGGCTGGAGATGGACTGTTCTCCAACTGTTCCCCGTCTTTTCCAATTCATGGTCAGCAACAAGAACATTTGTGTCCCACGAGTCTGCCATAATACCCCAGATATAAGGTACAGTGCCTCACTGTCTTCCCAGATGAAAACTCCATAAAAAATTGTTTGCCATTCTAAATGTAGCATTGCTAATCCAAAATGCCAGTGGTCATTTAGAAAGTTCAGGAGTATCTTTCAGAATTATAGATGGCATTTTGTCTACTGCAAGGGAGTCCAACCCGCAGCCCGGGGGCAGCATGCGTCCCAGAATGGCTATGACCGCGGCCCAACACAAAATTGTAAATTTACTTAAAACAAGATACAATGTTTTTCTGATTACATGCTGCAATGTATTTAATGTGTGGCCCAAGACAACTACTCTTCCAGCATGGCCCAGAGATGCCAAAAGGTTGGGCACGCCTGGTCTACTGCCTCCATTAGAAAAGACTATCCAACAGCAATGCACAGGCATAATTTATTAACAGGAATATCATTTTCTTCCCCTCAAAATTTCTTCTGTGATAATTTGTTTTAATAACCATCATAATAGACTATACCAATCACAATTTGTGTACATATTTACAGTCTGGTTTATGGTGTATTTTTGATGACAGAAATTGGTACGAATCTTTAAAATCTATTTGAGGTCATATTTACATTTAGGGACATACTTAGAGAAACATCCACTGTACATCAAACAGACTCACCCAATCGTAGCGGATCTGTGATCTGCATTTAACAGTCAGTTTTATGCCACATGCAAATTAACATCTGCTCTGCTTATCTTCACCACATCTAGATTTATTAAATTTTTGAAAGCCCATTCTATCGGGTCATTGCAGAAAAAATTGTGGCAGAAAAGAAGGTGAACTTGTCCATCCCCAGATCATTATTTATGAAAATTTACCTCAATTGTATGTGCCACTCTTTGTCATCAGTAAGCTCCTAAAGTCCTCATGGTCCCCTTCATTTTCTCCAAGGAAACCTACACTGTGCATAGAATCTGATATAATTTCATATTGATGTACAATGAACTGCCACGCATTATCGCTGTGGGGCAATATGCATTTAACTGAGCAAAACACGTTAAGTTAGTCCCCTCTTCCATGACGACTGGCCCCAGATTGCACTCCGACAAGTTCTTATCAGGACCCCTCCCAGCAGCTTTCGAAACAATCTCCCTTTCTGCAGAGCCCGCTGTCCCGAGAATCCAACTCACACATCAGCAACATCTTCTTTTGAAAAATTCTAATTCTTTTACTCCCTCTGCCTTCGAAGGTTCTCCACTCAGCCCTTGACAAAACTAATCTTTACTTAATTTTCTGATCTTATCTCATCTTCTACCATTCTTACATCTCACTGGACTGTTAGCAATTTTCGTGCACTTGGCAATGCTTATGCTGCCATGTTTTGTTCTGGTTTTTGTTCGTTTTGTGTTTTGCTTGGTTCTGGTCTGGCTGGAATAAAGTCCACCATTGATCCGCCTGGAGAAGTCTGATGGTCCTTCAGAACAGCTCTAGTGTAAGCTCCTTTCTGAAGACTCTCCTGGCCCCTTTCAGGAACTCTACTCGGCAATCAATTTACGTGTCTGTGTCTGTAAGTTTCTCATCCTAGACTTTAAGTGCTTAAGGCCAAGGACTGTTCCTTAATCTGTGCCTTCTTTGTCTTTGTAATTCAACCAATGGAGCATTCTAGTCACTTTATGCACGTGCATTATTTGAATAAACTGAAATAACATAAATGCAATTATTAAATTTCAAGCATCATTAAACCAATAGAGGAAAAGTTTTTTGATATGAGAATTTCACACTTGGGGGAAAATATGCATACAGACTACTTAATCATAAGGCCTGTGTACAGAAAGTCTGTATTACTTACAGACCTATTGCAGAAGACACTTTCTAGGGGTCTTTCCAGCATGTATTTTACTTTCCTCTCCTTTTATCAATGATGTGGCATGGTTTAGAAGGAAGTCATTTGTGTTCACCTAAAGAGGTAAGGTTTGTTTTCCTTCTTCTGAAAAGAAAACTCTCACCTTCCAGCTATAGTGGTTGGTTCAGAGGTAGTCACATGACTTATCTCAGGCCAGTCAAAGCCAATGAATTCAGTTTTGGAATTCTAGGCAAGTTATCAGGAAAGTGAATTTTTGTTTCCACAGTGATATAAGTGAGAAAACATAACATAAG
Organism: Micronycteris hirsuta; assembly: GCA_004026765.1. NCBI lineage: Eukaryota > Metazoa > Chordata > Mammalia > Chiroptera > Phyllostomidae > Micronycteris > Micronycteris hirsuta. Next base: position 37,675 of record PVJI01005258.1, on the reverse strand, counting down.
GAAACAAAGGCAATCGTCCTGTGGTGTTGAGAAAATGACCTGCTTTGGAATAGAGCCAACACTAGGAAATTTAGAGTGAACATTAAAAAATAGAGAAAATCTGAATGTTGATAATTCATATATACATATGATCTTTGGCCAAGCTGCCTTTATGTCATTTATTATAAGCTAAGTATTTCCTTTTTATTCTATTTTTTATAGAAGTTTTATCTTTATAGAAAAATGACACAGAAAGTACAGTGAGATCCCATATACACCCTTTCTTCCCACAGTTTCTCCTTTTATGATTATCATTCATTAGTATGGTATATTAGTAGAATGGATAAACTATTATTGATAATTCTTATTAACAAAAGTCCACAGGTTACATTAGATTCACTCTTTATGTTGTGTACTTACATGGGCTTTGAGAAATGTGTAGTGCCAAGGATCCACCATTACAGTATCATACAGAGTAGTTCCAAGCCCTAAAAAAATCCCGTGTGCCTTTTAATATTCATCCATGCCAACTTCCCACGTAGTAAACTCCTGACAACCACTGGCAATTTTATTGCCTCCATAGTTTTGTTTTTTTCCAGAGTGTCAAATAGTTAAGTAACACAAAAGTTAGTCTTTTCAGACTGGATTCTTTCACTGAATAAGACGTATTCAATATTTGCCATGTTGCTCTGGCTGGTGTGGCTCAGTGGATTGAGTGATGGACTACGAAGCAAAGGGTTGCTGGTTCTATTCCCAGTCACGGTACATGCCTGGGCTGCAGGCCAGGTCCCCAGTAGTGGGTGTGTGAGAGGCAACCACACACTGATGTCTCTCTCCCTTTCTTTCTCCTTCCCTTTCCCTCTCTCTAAAAATAAATAACTAAAATCTTTAAAAAAATAATTAAAAATAAAGTTTTGCCATGTCTTTTCTTGGCTTAGTAGCTCATTTCTTTTTATCACTGAAAAGAATATTTAATTGGTTGGATTTTCTGCAGTTTGTTTATCTATTCACCTACAGATGAACACCTTGGTTGCTTCCACGTTTGGGCAGTTATAAATAGAGCTACCGTAAACACTCATGTACAGGTGTGGAATAATTTTCAACTCAAGTTGAGTAAATACCTAGGAGTGCAACTGCTATATTACATAATTAGCCTATGTTTAGCTTTGTAAAAACTGCCAAATTATCTTCCGAAGTGGCTATACCATTTTGTAGTTCCCAGCAATCAATGAGCGTTTGTTACTTTACATTTTTGCCAACATTTGTTTTGTTTTTAAGTCAGCTTTATGTAAATTTTTAGTTATCTGTTTCTCATAAAATAAGAACAAAAATGAAAAAAAAAAAAAAACCACACAGGCACATCCATGATACCTACATTCGTCTTCTAGTTTTTTTCATTTATTAAATGTGTGATTTTGGACATGTCACTTAACCTCACAGGGCCCCGGTTTTCCTTACTGGCACAGAAAACAGAAGGAGTGGTTCTTCTCAGGATGTCATGAACCCTGAGCACAAATGACAACCTAGTGATCAATGTTTAAAACGAAAGACAGGCACAGGGGACACCAGGTGGAGCTGAGCAAAGGAGAAAACTAGAATAGCGTAAAAAATAAAATATGCCATAATTGATACAACAATAGCAACTCAAGAGTTAGATTATCACCCTGGAAATTAGAAAAATGTGAGGAGAAATAAAGGCATGTGGCTAAATCCTTTTTTCTTATGAACCTCAAATCAATTTAATTTCCTCTTTTGTGTTTCATTGCTGAGGGGTAAGTCTCAGAAATCTCTCTTCCAAAATGGCAGATCTGAACTCTAGGACTTTCTACTCACCCCCATTTCATTCACCCCAAGCCTTTAAGGTACTATTTAATTAAGCATAAAAATACCAGTCTGTTTTGTGTTCATTTTCTTGAAACTTGAACAGTGGTATAGTCACTTTTAAGTAGAGAAAACATGAAATGAAAGTAAGATAATGCTATTTTTTTACAAAATGGGTTTTCTTAGAAAGGACAAGGAAGGAAGAAGAGGAAGGGAGGGATACATAGTAGAAGGAGGAAGGCAGGCAGGTGGGCCAGAAATAAGTCATTCCTTTAATCTTGAACCTTAATTTTTTAAAAGTAGTTACAATTTTGTATATGCATTCTCTGTCAGTGAAAAAGAAATATTAGATATTAAAATGTAAAGTGACCCAGAGAGAACATTTCTATTAGAGTAACAGCTCAGGAAAGTTCACCACCCGCTAGGAAACGTCTATCTTATTTAGTGTCCTAATGGTCCTGAGTGAAGGCAGAACAGTAGGAACCTAGCTCATAAAGGGGAAACTGAGAGACGCACCCTTTAGGACCCAGGAGACTTCACGGATGGTGGTGGTGGTGATTCAGATCCATAAAGGAAACTTGCATCGGAAGCGTTCATGGCAGCACACTAAGCTTCGCCCAAAAAGAAATCCAAAGTGTCAAATCATTTACATATCATAATTTGTCTCGTGCCCCAAACTTGGCAAGAATCAATAAAAGAAAGGGAAGTGTTGGGAGCGTGAACTGTAGAAGAAACTAAGTGAGGCAGAAACACAAGTCTTCAGAAACCACAATTGAACAAGACTGTTAAAGAGTCTGGTCTATTCAGCACAAAGCACAATGGCCAGGAAGAAAATAAATTGAGAATCAATAACCTCAAATTCTGAAACCGCCTGAGAACTTCGAATGGGGATATTTATCTTTCCTTTTTAAAGCACTACACAACAGGGTCACGGAGCTGCATGGAAACCACAACCTAGGAAATTTTATCTTCCCTGACAACCTCACAAATCGTATTTGCCTTGTGCACAGACATGACCGGCGCTGTATGCGTGTCTTCCTGTGAGAGACATGCCCCTTGAAAGACGGGAGCTAAAGGTTAAAGTCCACTTTAATTCTGTGAGTTTTTATTTCATTTTTGCATTCCAAAATTCTTTTTCCAAAATGCATCTGTAAGAAACAGAAGGAAACACAAATCAGTCCCTTCAATCTCCTGAATCTGTTTATGGCTTCCTCTGGTTTTGTCTGCTATAACAGGAAAAAAAAAAAAAAAAAAAAAAGCCCTAAATTCTGAAAAGATTAATGAATTCACATCATCAAAAACAGTTTACTTGAGGCCAGCAGATCTTTCACTAACAAGAGAAAAACATTCCATAATTTAATCCTAAATCTCTGGATTTCATTATTGTCTCCTCTGTATTCAGTATGTCTCTCAAAATTGTCAAAAACCCTAAAGTTTTCCTGATGGTCACAAATACCCATGGAGAAAGCATGTTCTTTCATTGGTAGAGAAATAGCATACTAATGTTATAATAGCGTCTGCAAATAAGATACTCCAGGACTATCTTTGGGGGATTGGGAAGGGTGTTCAGGGAGACCCTCTGTAAATAGACCCTCAATCCTATCCAGCATTTGTAGAAGAAAGGATATTTAGGATATTTTAAAGATTACTGTGCACACCTAAAATTAGGTAAAACAAATAAATGTAAGGAAAGCTTTCTCTAAGGGTACTGTTTCTCAGAAATACCTCAGAAGTGAGGCTTAATCAAGACAAGCTTTTTGTTTCAACAAGACAGGACAGTGCAGTGACCTTATACTGGATATTGAATAGCTGCTAAACTGTGTAACCATTCCAATCTAATTTACCTTAGCTTGGTCCCCATGATTCTAATAGTTAGCCGTAGTACTACTGGAGGCTCAAAAAATATCCAAGGGAAAAAGCGCCCAAGCTTTCTCGGAGCCCCTTCCTTCATGGACACTCATCATTTCAGTTTGTGTTCATTTTCACCTAAAGAGCCAGCCATTTTGTGTAGAGAGACAGAGATAGAGAAGACCAATTTTGAGAAGATTGTGTGGTTCACTCCCTCAGACAAGTGAACATCTGAATCACCCAGAATAAATACCTAGATTCTTGGAGACAAAAGAGAGGGAAGAGATTCAAGAAAGAGGGAAGATTTATTGAGCACCTAATAAACGTAATCTCAACATCTGCTATTTCCCTTGATACTGAATTCCATCACCTTCACATTAAAAACTTTCCTCCTTGTGCCTATTTCTAAGAGTTCTTCCTTTATTTTTACTATAATTTATTATATTTTTGTTGTCCAGAATTATAGAGAATACAGTTCAGCAAGCCTCCTTGATTTAATATATTAGCCCAGATGAAGACCACAATCAAAATACTCTGTATTTCCCTAAGCCCACAAACCAAACCCATTAGTCATTCTTTGCATAATCATTTCCATTCTTTTAAGTATCTTGTAATTTTCCATTTTCACACATCTTTTTAAATATAGAAAAATAAAATTAAAAGATTACTTCCCAGTCTTTTGTCTGCTGTATTCTTTTCTCTACATTAAACCAGGTAGGCTTATTTTCACAATAGCATCATATTGATGACTCAGAGTTTACTCAATCGAGCCCCAGGTCCTTTCCTTTTTATTCTTCTGCATAGATAGCTCTTTTTCAAATTCTGTTTAGAGTGTTTAAATTTTTGTCCCTAAGTAACAGAGCAAACAGAGTGTGGTTCTAACCAGAGGATGAAGGGAACTGAAGACAACAGGTTTTACAGAATAATCACATGGGAATTGTGCCAGCTTTCTCCAGCACCAACTTTTAAACACAAGTTTCAAAAAGTTTTTGAATCAATTTCAATGAATTTGTCCATTTTTTTTAATTTTAACATCTCACGGAGGAAAGGTAAAATCTTATGGTGGTCAACAAATTACCACAGCTAATCTTACTTCTTTACAGAAAGCTGTAAAATACAGAAGAAATTATCCTTTAAAGTAGCAAAAATGTGTAAAAATAAATGATTAAATTAAAAAGTTTCATCAAAGTTTATGTCATGAATAAAATCTGGAAATACTATGGAGGTTAGTATAAATTTCATTATTTAAATGCAAAAAACAGAACAACCAAAAAAGCGAGAAACAGAAAGCTAGCTCCTCTCAGCCTCTGGGTAACTTTCAATGCCAACATTTGGGGATGTTTCTGTATCTAGGAATAGATGATAAAACACACAGCCTTAGATCAAAGCTAAATGGAAGCAGGCATGTGTCCCAATAAAATTCAATCTTTATAGTATATGTACCAATTTAGAACTACACTCAGGTTTTTTTTGTTGTTGTTGTTTTTTAAAGAATTTATTTATTTATTATTTTCAGAGAGAGAGCAAGGGAGGGAGAAAGAGAGGGAGAGAAACAGCAATGTATGATTGCCTCTCATATGGCCCTCACTGGGGACCTGGCCTGCAATCCAGGCATGTGCCCCGACGGGGAATCGAACCAGGACCCTTTGGTTCCCAGGCCGTGCTCAATCCACCGAGCTACACTAGCTAGGACCTACACTCAGTTTTTATCAACACAAAAAAGTCATGATTATATTAACTACCAGCAATAGTCATTATTTTTACCTGTTAGGTTATTTCCAACTTGCATACTGAGACATTGCTTGACTTATCCTCATATTATCTCAGCACATATAAGGTCTGTCCTGAAAAAGTCCAGCCATTGTTAATATAAAAAGAACAGTTTGTGTGATATCCATGTAACCTGGCAGCCAAGGAGAGTGGACTGGAGTGTGTGTGTGAACAATGACGACTTCACTGTACTGGTCAGTGGGGGTGGTAGACATCACTGAGTGAGCATGTGCACTGTGGTCATCTCATTCAAAATGACTAAATGAGTAAAACCCAATGGATCTGCATCAAATTTTGTAAGTCTTGAACATTCCTCTACAGAAACTATTTGAATGACTCAGAAGGCCACAGCTACGGGCATCTGGTGATTGGCAGCTTCGTCACCACAACATGCCTGCTCATGCATCGCATCTCGTGCAGAGTTTTTTGATGAAACATCAAATCGACCAGGTGACTCAGTGTCCCTACAGCCCAGATTTGGTGCTTTGTGGCTTCTAGCTTTTCTGAGAACTAAAATCACCTTTGAAAGGGAAGAGATTTCAGACTATTGATGAGATTCAGGAAAATACCACGGGGCAGCTGATGGCTATCCTAACGAAGGAATTTGCAGAGTGTTTTGAACAGTGGAAGAGACACTGGGACAACTGGGTGAGGTCCCAATGTGCCTACTTTGAAGGGGACTGAGGCATCATTGTCCTATGTACAATGTTTCTAGTATCTTGTAGCTTCTTCAAAAAAATGTCTCTGTTTTTCACGTTACCTGGTTGGATACCTTCGGACAGACCTCATACACTTTTTTTGGACTGGAATTTATTGGGACCTAACTCAGCAAACTGCAGGAACTCAAACTTTACTCTTTCTTCAATACTGCCATTCATTTGTTCTCATAAGCTCAAAAGCCAAATACTTTTGATAGAAACTCTTCCTTCATGTCATATAGTCAGTTGTCAACAAGACTTGTCAAAGTTGAACTTGAATTATTATTCAATACTTCCTCTTTTCACCAATGACCAAGACACACTGCACCTCCTTAATCTCAATAGTCTACTGATTATTTCAACACTTCTCAAATGATCTTTTGACATTAGTTGATCTTTTTACTGTTAAAGTAATCATTTTTTAATTATTTCTTTTACAGTTCCACTTTTTTATGCAAAATCTTTCTGACTTCTCTGTCATTTAGGACATTGTTACGAATCACTGAACACTTCGTTGTATAAGGAAACTTGGTCACACGACTACACAGAGGCACTCAGGAGACTAACACATGTAGTCTCCATCCTGGGCAGCCAGAGCAAGCTAAAATCAGGTTAACCTCTGTCCATCACCACAGACACAAAGAGATCTCGGTGATAATCAGCAGTTTCTGCATAGTCACACAAAGACTTTTTAATTGTTTTGTTTTCATTTTAAATGAATCTGGTGATAGCATTTCTAGGTTGAAAGAATTGTAGTGTGATTAGTCTAACAACCTTATTTTTTTTAAACTATGCTCTGCTGAGGCTTCATATTCAGCCAAGTTGCCCCTAGGCTGCCTCTGGGCAAAAAAGTTGTTGAGCAATAAGAATTCTGGCTCCTCAATTCCTCTTCAACAAGAATAGCATTATTTTTACTATATTATATATATTCTATACCACACAGGTTAATCCTAGACATTTTCTCATCCTGGGATAGATATTCTTTTTGACTAGCCCCTCTACATTATTTGAACAATTATATTTTTAAGGTCAAATCATACTGAAAGCAGAAGCTTGAATCTCTTCTCAGATATTATTGTATAAGAAAGGAGAAAATTGAAAAACAAAATAGTCTGGTAGGTATTCAAGAAAATGTTTTGTGTTCAGAACGTGAGGAGAGATTTTTTTTTATTATTATTATTTAGAATGCAGAGAAGAATGTGATTTGTAGATAGGGACACTCAATAGTTAAGGGAAACTTTGGTCTGAACTTAGATCCCAATATTTTTACCTCCCTGACTAGTATTTATGACTTCCTATCAAGTCACAGGGTGCTGGAAGGGACAAGAAATGGTATTCCTCGAATTCCCCAAGCCTTCTCCACACCTATCTGCTTAATTTTTTCTCCTTGCCTGATACATGGTTTTTGGTATTTAGGATCTTAGAATATTTTCAATAGACAAAAAGCTGACCTCTGACATCCACCACACAGTTATGATTTCAATTCCAAGAGAACACCCTCTCGATCACTTTGACAGTAATCTCCGCCAAAGCTTTAACACACAGGGTGAAATCTCCCAAGGCTAGAACTGTTTCTTGGCAGAGGGACCTGAAGGGGATGGAAAATACTTTGAAAGAAGGTTTTTATTGTTCTTTTTTAAATTTTTACATGTTAAAGCTTTATATTTGCCAAGTGCGTCTTCCAGGTTTAGCCAGCAATGTCTAAAGGATAGAAACTGTATGCCCTTATGAGATTTCGCTACAATGGAATTTATTAAAGGACTTCATGTGGTTTACACCTTCAGAGATAGCCAAAAGGCCTTGGCACTCAAATTCCCGACTTGGCTCCTGTGATCTTTGTAATCTTCCACTTCCTCTCTCGCCGTTTAGGTATAGAATCCATGTTGCTATAATGTGCTTGCTCATTCCTTTCCTTACAGTTAGATTCTATTTGTGATTATTCAGTCTTTCTATTTTCAAAATATATATTATTTCTAATTTTATTTCTTTTTCATTTTATCAAAGCACCCATTGAAATCTGGATACATGAAAGAAAAAATATAAACAAACCATCAACTTTTTCTAGCCATAAAAACCCTGTCTGAGGCACTTCTGGCCAAATCCAGGATCTAATTTCCTATTCTAGCCTTTATTTTGTTTTTCTGTTTATTCTCATTTGGGGCTTCCATAATAATAATAATTTATTATACCACTCCACATGGTTCCCTGCTACTCATTCCTTAACCCTCACCCTCAAATCTGTAACTGAACACTCTTTTTTATAATTCAAAATAAAAATCTGGGTGAATGTGTGACTGACCTAGGACATATACTGAATTTATTTGGCCCCCCTCCAGAGAAAAATACTTTATTTTAGTAAACCGTCTATGTTTGTTAATGTTTCTACTCTCCCTAAATAATGGAGAAGTAAAATGATAGCTCACTAAGGTAGTGAGTCTTAAAAACCAAAGGTGGAGGGATGATAGTTTAAAAAAACCAGTAGTCCCACATCTTCCTTTTCAGAGACCCAACCTTCAAACCCCTCACATGGCTTGATGGTGTAAGTTCAAACCATTCCATTAGTGAATACACATTAAATACCCAAATAGCATTTCAAAGAATGGAGATCAAATATACGGAACAACTATGACTAAGAAATATTTTTCTTTTTAAAATAAGGGAAGTACTTTGTGCAAAGTAAAACTGAAGCATCTGCTTTTGTGTTAAATAAAAGTTGTTAGGGAAACTAAAATACTGATTGGCAAGTTTACCATGTGAAGCTATTTCAAATTCTGGACATTTTGTTTAAGATGGTAACACAAGGGTGATTCTATTTATTGTTCAAGCTGGGACACTTTTAAGAGTAAACAAGAGCAATATTAATAAATATGTTGAATAACAGATATAAGGTAAGACTATCTTCAAACAAATTGAGATATATGATCATACTGTAAAATTCACAGATAAACTTTGTACACTTACAAATAAATATAGCCCAAAATTCCATAACTATTTTAATAAAAATGTTAAAAGATACTCAGATATCATAAAAAAGAAGAAAGAAAAACTGAAGATAAATTACAAGAAGACTACTTTATATAGAAAGTATCAAAAAGCAGAAAGAGTTACCATTATGATTAAATAATACACTACTAGCATGCGGGGACAGAAAAAACAAGGGAAACTGGAATAAACGAAGATGTCTCTTTCAATTCAAAATAAAATTGAGTTAAAAATGGAGTTGTATTTTTAAAAATTCAAGCCTAAGTCAACAAAATTAAATTAAAAATAAAGGTATGAGCTGACCATCTAAGAGTATCTTTGTCTCTCGGATAATTTACCCATGAACAAACTTCTACGGCATGAACTCCGGGCTGATGGATGCGTGTGCCATATTAACTATTGTGTGTCTGGTGACCAGTGCGCACACTTCTGGGATATGCGCACACACAGTACTTATGAATAAGCTTAAGAAATTGTTCCTATTCACTAAAAGAGAGCTGAAGGGGTAAAATGTTTCTTATAAATACTTACATCCTAAAGCATTTATTCAATGCCTGTTTCACATGAAAATAGGCTAGAACTTGTCCCAAGAACATGATCAAGATCTAGTCCATGTTCACAAACAGCAATGTTGCTTTCTTCTGTAAAAGACTGCCCTATAAAATTTATAAGTATCATAGAATTCTAAACTAGAAGAATCATAATTGATTTTAAAGCTAAAATATAATAAATCTATAATTAAGATAATATTCAACTTATTCAAATATTTATGGATCATTAATAATAACATAGCATTTTCTAATCTAACATACTATTCATAATATTTTCTCTATTTAGAGAGGCTTGTAACACAAAAGGACAATATTCATTTTATTATCATGGGGACAAAAATCCAATACCCTCACAAGTTATTTCTACTTTCAAAACTCCGTGTTTGTTTACATTATCTCATCTGTGTTTAGCAAACTGTAAACAAACATTTCATTCTATAATAATAAGTAAATTCATATTTATAACAATAATACCTATAAATCTGTTTAGGTTCCCCATATCTTCTAACTCAATTTTTATAACTAAAAGCTAAAGCATCTATTTTTTTACTGTAGGTGCTCTTTCAACAATGATTACATAATTTTCTACATAAAATCACAGAAATATTTTTTAGACAGATACAGAATTTCTTGTTTTCCACTGATATAAGAAAACAAGATGGGTCCTATTTCCCTAACATATCAATATCAATAAGTGAAGTTATTACTTCCTTTACCAGAAAAAATTAATGCACACCGACTCTAACAGAAAATAGGGTACTGGTATGGACTTGGATGTTTTTCCTAAAGGTGGTATGCTTACCAAAGTCTGAATGTAGATATTTTTCATCTACATTTCATCTACTGGAGGGTTTCAGATAAGATCAAATAGGTTTTAATGCTAATAAAATAGATTTTTTTTTATTTTATACAAATAGTTAGCTTTAGGGTTTTGTGAATTTTTTTTTTCCATTTTGTTTTGCTTGGTTTCAACTTTAAAAATGTCTCTTTGCTTTGTGTTTCCACAGTGCTGGGAATCCTGGGAATGATAAGCGCCTTCCCTCCCCCGGTTTTTGGCCTGTTTAAAACCTCCCCAGGTCCCCATACCAGCAAAAGCACTGTGGTTAGAGCAGGCATGATTTGGTGGGACTATTAATTCGTTTGAGGCTATAATTTTTGTTCCAGTAACTAACACTTCATTAAGTTTCATTATGAAAGGAAATATTCACAGAGAATTTAACCAATGAATGGAAAATTACTAAGTTTCCAACCAGTTTGATTCACACTAAATGCAAAGCTTATTAATATGGTTGGTCTACGTTTTGAATTTTTTAAATTTTTTAATCATAAGAGAATAAAGACAGGGCATATTTGTAAGCTTTTAAAGTTACCAGAGAAGAGCAAAATTGGCATAAAAAATAGTTAATTATGCTTTAAAAATGTGTCAGCTTCTAGTTCACTGAAATTGAATGCAAACACATGCTCTGTTTTCTTTAAAATACATATATTACATCCTGAAATTTATGCTTTCATTTAAGCACAGAAATTCAGTCATGTTTCATTTTATTCATTCATTCATTCATTCAACAACTATTTACTGAACATACACTTTGTTCAAAGCATTGAACTGAAACATGAAGGTAAACAAAACCAATAGCTCCCTCAAGAATCAACTTCACAGACAGTGATAAAGAAATTACATAACTAACATCAAGACTATTTTACTATAATCATGTTAAGTGTCATGAAGGTGAAGCCCAGGGTACTAAGAATGCTGCTCTGAAAGAAATATATCATTTAAAATAATGACACCTAAAAATGAGCAGATATGGCTTAGGTGAAGGTGGGAGAGATAGTGCATTTAACAGAACAGACGATAGAAGTGGGAAATAGCATGACTCATTTGAGAAGATGAAAAGAAAACCAAAACAGCTACTGAAACTGGAACACAAAGAACTAATTAGAAAAAAGTGCTGACTCTGGAGTCAGATGGTTTGGATTCAAATTCTGGGAGATTTACAGGATAAGGACAATAACAGTACTGACTCTGTAGTTGTTAAAGGGATTAAACAGTCTACACACTTACAAAGTGATGATAGCGCCAGGCACAGATGAAAAGCTACAGAAATGCGAGATCTGTTTATTACTAAGGTTGGCATAATCCCAACAAGAACCTAAAATATATGTTACTTACTGTACATTTTCTGTACTATGAGGTCTGTCCAGAAGGTATCCAGCCAAGTAACATGAAAAGTAGAGACATTTATTGAAGAATACACAAGATACAAGAAACACTGTACATAGGACAATGATGCCTCAGTCCCCTTCAAAGCAGGCACCTTGGGACCTCACACAGTTCTCCCAATCGCCATCAGCTGCCCTGTGGTATTTTCCTGAATCTCATTGACAGTCTGAATCTCTTCCCTTTCAAAGGTGATTTTAGTTCTCAGAAAAGCTAGAAGCCACAAAGCGCCAAATCTGGGCTGTAGGGGCACTGACTCACCTGGTTGATTTGATGTTTCATCAAAAAACTCTGCACGAGATGTGATGCATGAGCAGGCACGTTGTTGTGATGAAGCTGCCAATCACCAGATGCCCATAGCTGTGGTCTTCTGAATCATTCAAATAGCTTCTGTAGAGGAATGTTCAAGCTTTACAAAATTTGATGCAGATCAGTGGTTTTACTCACTCAGTCATTTTGAATGAGATGGCCACAGTGCACATGCTCACTCAGTGGTGTCTGCCACCCCCACTGACCAGTACAATGAAGTCATCATTGTTCACACACACACACTCCAGTCCACTCTCCCTGGCTGCCAGGTTACATGGATGTCACAGAAACTGTTCTTTTTATATTAACAATGGCTGGACTTTTTCTGGACAGGCATTACATATCCTCAGTTATATGGTAGGATGAGAACAAAAATTCTTTATATACACACAATACATACTGAACAAATTAAAACAAGTGGATGTCATGGTTGAAGCAGCAGCACACATTTTCAAAATGCCCTTTATAAAACATCTCTCCAACTACAGTCCCGGGAAATTCAGCTTTTTGTTGTTGTTGTTCCTATAGTGGTCATTGTATCATTTTTTTAGCTTAGTCTTGCTTTGGCAATGCTATGTTTTTTAGATTGGAAAACATTGTTTTCCATTGAGTTTCCAATTACACTCAAGTCTAAAATTGAGTTTAATTATTATGACCAAACTTTTATAGTAACAATCTTTTTGAGAATTTTTTAAATGCAGACATTCAGGGCAATAATAAGGGCAATTAATGGAATATATATTCCATTAATATAGAATAATGCTTTATAAATATATGTATGTGTCTTTAAACCGAACGGTTAGCTTTAAACTTTCAATGATTTTCACGATTTTTGTTCTTTTCCTTTTCTTCCTTCCTTCCTTACTTCTTATCTAATGTCTTCCTATTTTTATCTATTTCTGACTATGTGACTAATAAATTACATTCTCCTTGTTTGGGGGGGCTTTTATTTTTTGAGACTTGGCTATTCAAATTTATTTAGATCCATTTTCTTTTACTTTTGGTCAATTGTTTTTTCTTCCCTGATTGCCTTTGAAGACTGTACTATTTAGGGCTTCCCAGTTGCAGAAGGATTAGCAAGGCCAGTTATTGTCAAATCATTTGTTTTCAATGCAGGCGATTATTCCAGCCCTGTTCTCCGACCTGAGGTCATAAAGTTCTCACATGCAAATGCAGAATTTACTGCAGACACCAGTGAACTTTCTGATAGTGATGTTCTTAGCCCACGTGCCTAACTGACATTCCTAGTGCAACAGAAACTCAGGCTCGGATAAATCCCTCTATGTTCCATTGGAAGGATTCCCAGCTTTACTGATGTTCACTCAGGAAGAGATTCAGGATTTCTCTAAATTTATCTGAAAATGAAACTACTCAGGGGAGTAACTACAATCCATTTGTAGTTTGGCTCTGCATGACCATCTATCCTGAAATTTGCCTACAATCATCAAAGACTAAAAGTATTCGGTCCCCAAGCCCAAACTAATATTTGCCTTATTTGGTTTCTCAATTCTGTGTTAGGTCTCCAAGACCCATTTGGTTCCCCAGTTATCTTAATTTTAAAATATGTGATGCTTTTTACATTGTAGGCACTATCATGGACTGCCTCATTCCTAATTGTTTTCTGTTCTACATTTTTCTCATGGTAAAATTAATAAGATTATAAAAAATTAAGGCAGCTGAATAATACATATTCATCATCACCCACTTCTTTAAGAATATTCCAGTGATTATTTCAGCATATTTCCTCTCTAAATTTCTAAAACTAATATAATTTTTCTTCATACAGTTAAACTCCAGAAACAACAGTATTTCTCTTTTGAAACTGAAATCTATAAAGCGTCTATATCCACCAGTCCTCCCCCTAATCTTTGTACCATTTTCAAATATAAAGGGGAACATATGTTTTACAGATCCCACCATTGCCAGGACAATATATTTTTCCAGTTTAAAAAAGTACAATGAGAAAGTTACACATTAAAAAATCAATAACTGTCTTTATACAATAGGAGAGAAAGATGCCTGAAGCTGAACAAGGACACAAACTGGTATTCTTTCTGAATTTTTGCATTTAGAGGAAAAGACACATAAAATGAAGGCACTAAGCTCTTTGACTTTTTTTCTTTGCCAAGAAAATTTGCCATCCTGGTTAAATTATATTTCATAATCCTGGGGGGGTTAAAGTCAAATTACATACCAAGTAATTGTGGTTGAATGTGGATCTACCCACTTATGGATTTTTGCAAACATATACAATCATCTAAAGTGAGTTAACTGTGACTATTCGATGAAGACGTGGCATTTCTGTACGTCACGTACAGAGATGTGCTAGCATTCAGATAAAGGCCGATGCATTGTCTAATTCTAAAATGCACTGGAGATGTTACCACATGGGACCGTATCTATAAAAAGCACATTTAAATAAACAGAATGAAAAAATTATTTTGGAGTTATTTAGTAATTGTTGCACTCCACTGGGGTTTGTTTATTCAAAGGAAGAGCATAAATTTGTAGAAACAAAGTCCATGGTCAAGAGATCCTCTTTTACTTACTTTTCTGTTTTAAATCCTAGGTTGAGCAGAAGAAGAGGTAACTATGAAAGATATTGTTTTCACTATTTCTTCTTTTTTTATGCCAACAATCAGGCAATAAATAAACACTGGGACAGAAGTATGATACTAAACTTCTCCAAAGAGCTATCAAAACTAATGACTTTGAGGATTTGAAAATTATTGCTCTACAGTCTTCGATATGTTTTGGACATCGCCCAATTAACATATGAGATTTTTCCCTTTGTACCATGAGAAAAACTGGAGGAAGAATTAATACTGTCTATAGATTTCTAGAAATACTGGACTGTCAAATACTATATTCAGTTTCTAAAACCACAGAGTACAAATGAGAGGTAGGTATGGGAGAGACTTGCCAGTAGTAGGCAAAGAAGAAAATCCATTGAAATACATCCCACCTGGCTTAACTTCTCCTATGGGATGGACATTTTGACCATGATTATTTGAATTCTCTATCACACACTGCTGCTTATTTTTCTTCATCTTTTTCATCATGTGAAACAATGATCTCCATCTTATCATCACGTAGTCAAGTGGTCTACATATTGCGGTGTGTGATGTGAAAATCATTAACTTATGGGAGAAAATAGTAAAACCTATTTATATTCATTTTATCAAAGGAAAGAAAAAATTCTTAGTAATATTTAGCATGTGAATTGATTGTGTCAAGGGTATATAATGTATAAATAAATATTCATTTATTAGGAATACATACACTATAATTCCTACTGCAAAGGCAGAAAAATCAATACAGTTTGCATCCCTTTGTCGCTGCCAATGATAATACTGCTATATTAGAAAGTGTCGTTGGGAAAGTAAGCAAAAACCCTATCTGCCCATCCCTTGCTGGTCTTCTTCCGAAGTGGAGAGAAGCGTGTTTCTAGAAGACCCCTAGTAAAATAAGGCCTGCTCGTCTAAGGGAGCTGCTTTCTGAGAGAGTATTTAACACTTGAATCAGGAGTTTTATGGCTTTGTTTTAGTAAAGGCTATTATGATAGTCTCCCAGAAGACCCCCACCTCCCAGATTTGAGTGTTTGTTTAGTCTCTTCCACACTGAATACAGCTGACCGGTGTAAGCCCCAGAATACTGGATAAATTTCAGTATGCAACTTCTAAGGCGAGGTTATAAAAGATACTGTGATTTTCACTTGTCTCTCTTGGGTCACTTGCTCTGGGAAAGCCAGTTGCCATGTCATGACTATACTCAAGCAGCCCTAAGATGAGGAATTCCATCTTTCTAGAACATTCAAACAAGGAAGCTAGGCCTCTTGACAATACCCAACAAGGAATTGAGCATTCCTAGCAACAGCTAGCAAGCAACTGACAACTCCAACCAGTAGTTGTATGAGTAAGACATCTTAGAAGCAAATCTACCAGTCTCAGTCAGGTCTTCAGATGATTGTGGGCCCAGCCAATACTGTGAATACAGCCTGAGACAAACCATGAGCCAGAAAGACTTAGCTCAGCTACTCTCTAACTACTGAACCACAGAAACTCTTGATTAATAGAGGTTTATTGTTTTCAGCTTCAGTTAGGGGGTATTTTGTTATTCAGCAATATGTAATTAATATCTTTGTTCAATCATCTGTAGTCTAAAACAGAATTTAAATATATACATCAAAACACTGAACAAACAGTATTAAAATAATGATAAAAATGCATCATCTCCTCTACTTTTGACATTGTAATGTTCATAAAAAACAGGAAAGGAAAACTGATGAGTAAACTTGAAGAAGATGGTATAGCTAGGATCTCAGAAGAATAGAAGTCAACTTATCAAAGTGAAATATTTGTTCACTGTTTCAAAATTTTTCAAATATTCTAGCCAATTAAATTCTCTCTAATTCCAAGGCAGTGTTGAGCCTAACCCTCTGGTCTATTTCTCAATGAGAATCATAGAATTTAGTTCCTATTTCTCTGAGCTCTACATATATTATTTTTTTCACATTTTACTTTCTTTTCCAACTTTGAAGAAAAACCTGATTGCATTAATCTCATATTACCACAGCACTTAATTATGTTTTGTTTAATCTATATTTATCTTATATAATCTAATAAAATTTCCCAAGTAGTTTTCCAAACATGTTCTTAATCCTCTCTCAGCAAAACAAATGATTCTTAAAGAAATGATGATGAGTCTTTTGCTGTTCCTCAAAGTGATTAGAATTATGTTCTGCATACAGGAAGGAACTGATCGATAAATGTGGTTTACTAACGGAAAAAAATAAACAGTAATCTTTGGTAAGGAATTACACTAATATCTAATATAGTCCAGTAAAGTAAATTAGCATAGATGATATTATTCTGTGGTCCAAATAATGAACACATTAGCATAATAATGCACCATCAACCTCCTCCTGCTCATGTTCACATTGACATCATACTACGACAGCATCAGTATTAATCTCCACCAAATTTAGCTCTTATAGTTAAAGTTTACAGGTATAATTATGGCCATTTGTCCTTTTAATAAGAAGTTCAAAGATATGCTTGATTTTATTTAATACCAGTAAAAATATTAAATATCTAGAACCAGCAGGATTGTGATGTCTTACTTATGTTTGATGTCCAGAGTTCTGCAGGAGGCCCACGGTGTCCACATGCAAGCCACGGCTTCGCTTGCCCATTTGTCCAGCAGATGATTAGACCAGAGGTTTCCCGGTGAGTCCCATCCACTAGCTGGCCTGAGACCTAAAATGTGGTGATAAAAGATTGATTGGGACAATCCATTCTTGTTTTACAATTCTGAATTTGTTAGTCAAAGGGGTCGTGCATACTAAGCAGTTGTGGTTGGGCCATATGCAAACTCATGAGAAATGCAGAAGGAAAGCTGATAAAGAGAGGAAAGACTACGGCAGTCTCACATAGAAAAGGACAGAAACGAGAGAGTCCTCGAGACTCTTGAGGGTGAGATCCATCTTATTTTTTGACTTCATTATTTCTGGTTCCTTTTCACTTGAAATGTAGTGTATGTCAATACCTGTTCCTCTGCATCTTTATAGTAACTCTCATTCCCTTTTAACCTGAGCAACTCTGAGTGGGTCTTTATTCCTCATTTCAAAAAAAAGCTTTGGCTATAATATTCCTTTTGGCTAAATATAGAAGTAAATGGGAATATTATTATATAAGTAAAGTAGCATCAACAAAGATGAATGCAGAATCACTTCAGAGGAATAAAAATGAGATAAACCTTAACCTATTCCTCTTGCCTAAAGAAACTTTCTCACAGTAACCACCATCATAATTCAACTACTATAAATAGAGAGATGATTCCCAAATCTAATCTTTAACCCAGGTCGTTCACTGAGAAATTCAGATTGTCTCCTAGACTTTGCTACCTAAACTTCAAATGGCATTTGTATTCAACAAGTTAAAATTAGAGCTCATTGTTCCCTCTTAATTATTTCTGGTGTAGTACGATCTATCTTGAGTAACCTCACCATCTTATGCAAGCTGGAACTTAAATTCATTCTTTACATCTTTCACATCCTTGTGCTGATCTTCTCTCTGCCCTTAGATACCTATCCGCTAAGACCACCACTTGACCTCTGTAACATTTCTCAACCACATATCCTTTGCTTTATTCATAGCATTACTAGGCTAGGTCATCATCTCACTTCTGACCAAGACAAAGCAGAGGTAAATACACTCTCTTGTCTGTCTTTTAGTGCATAAGTTTAGAAACCAAAGTATTAGTCATTGAACCTGTCGTTCCCTTCTACATAGAAATAAGAAATGGAAATGCAGTAAATGTCATTTTCTCTTTATTGCTGCTTCCAAACTATGTTTTCTCTTTTCTCTCCAAAATCACCCAGTGCTTCTGCCATGATGCAACTCATGTCATTATCTCTATCACCTAGCAATCCTTGTTTTGCTAGCAATTCACTCCTAAGCTTTTCCCTTGATTTCTCAGGGGTTTGATTGTTTGGCCTGTTTGACTTAACACAACTTTTGACTTATTTCTTACTGACTTAAACATTCACATACAAGGTCTCCCCAACAACCCTGGCATCAACTGGCATGACTTCTTTTCCTCCAATGATCTTTTTCTTATCTATGCGTCAACCTTACCTTACGAAAACAGGCATATCCTTCATCTTCTCTGTTGTAAACATCCTACTGTCTCTTCATTATCTCCTTCATTTTCCATTCACTCCCTTTAGTATGCCAATTCCTTCACCAATACCAGCATCCTCCATTGATCCTAATAATATTTATGCCTCTCATTCTCCAACTTATTTTCTCTTTACCCAGTTTATGATATATATATATCGTTAGAAACACCCTTCACCATACGCCCTAAATTCTCTGGCCTCTCCTTCTATCATCTCACTGGCCTTGAAAGATCCCAAGCCTGGATTAAATAAAATTCTTCATACATTCTGTGATATCCCCATGTAGCTAAATGTGGTAAGAGAAAAGTACAAACTCATTACTTCAGATTGCCACCTAGAAATGTATTATCTTCCATAATTCATCCATTCTCCTACTTTCCTAGATAACAATTTTATACTTTCTTCTGTTTCTTCAAACTTTCAACACTTTCTCCCTTCTTGCTGAGAGAACAGAAACAATGAGAAGAGATGCTAATTTTCCCATCTAACCTTCCTACATCTGAACCCACAAACTTTGTCCTTACATTTCTAGATCAAACAAAATAACAGTATGCTATTTAAGGCCAGTCTTCCCACATGTTCATTGGAAGCTATCTCCTTTCTCCATTCAAGAATATCCTTCTAGCTATATTCTCCCTCTCTTCTGCGCAGCAACTTGTTTCTCTCTGTTGGGTAATTGCATCAGACTCTAAGCATGGTGTGACAGACCCCCATCTTACAAAGCAACTATCCTTAAGGCACACATCACTTTACAGCTGTGCTACTGCCCCATGCCCTTACTCCACTATACTGCCAAACTTCTCTAAAGAGTGGTTTATTATCCCTACCTCCAATTTCTCTTCCCATTTTCTCCTCAACCTACTTCAATCAGGCTTCCTTCACAACAAATCCACCCTTTCTATGTCATCAATGACCTACACACTGCCAAATCCATGAATTCTCAGTTCTTCTCTTGCACAAACTATCTGCACTCTCCACTCTTTGAAATCTATCCTTTCCTTTCTTGGGGGCTTCCAAATTGTCTTTCTTCTCCTTCTGTCCCCTCTGACATCTTTGCTAATTGTCATGTATCCTATTTTCTAACACCCTCTTTCATTGCCAATGTCTAAACATCGGAGTTCCCAAGAACTATTTGAAACTGACATCCCAGGAATAGGTAAAATGCTCTAAAAAAAAAATTCCCCTGATGAACTTGACTTCTGTGTTCAGTAACTTTCATTACAAGTTCACTTAGACAAAGAGAGAAAAAGCCAAAGAGAAGAGTACTGACACAAGGAAACTTTCCAGGACTTGAATAGTTTTATGTTCAAAAGGGCTGATGACACAGCAGGAATTACGCCTTTATCCCTAAAGCTAGGTCTGGTTAATATTTCATGGAACCACCTCTCCTCAGAAGTAACCAAATTAATTCAGCGGCTACAGTGAGATCTGAGAGCACACAGCTTCCTCACACACGGGGTTTACAGAGGCCCAGCTTCCTGTGAAAGCTGCTGGAGCTCTGTCAACACAAGGGAGTCGCCCAGTGGAAGATCCTCTAATGCCATGCTGGTAGCAAACAAAAGTGGGGAACAGACTTTGTAGAACAGCCCCAGGGAAACTAATACAACCACAGCACTCTCCAGAATCCTGTCAATCATTGCATGTGTGTGCGTATTTGTTTATTTATTTATTTATGCATTCATTTATTTATTTCCAGCAGATTCCCCTTCCCAATCTATTTGGAAATCCAACATATAAAATAGGAAAAAGTGGATCTAATCTGATTGCATTAGGGTGAGGAGTGCAGAGCTCTGCTTAGCACTTTTTGGTTTCCTATTTCCCATCATGTCTCCTACATTTTTGCTGAACTCCAGGGCTTTGCAAAACACACTCTGAGAAAGAATAGATGCAAGCCATTGCTGTGAAGCTTTCAATTTTTTATTTTATTTTTAGATTTAGAATAAAGATCACTAAATATTTTTATATAAATTTTATTTAAATGAAGGCTAGATATCATTAACCAAAAATTCTTTAAGCAACTACATCATTTCTGGTTGTCAATCAACTTTGGCAGGTAGCCAACTTAGGAAAGCTATGGAATACAATAAATAGAAAAATTAATTAGCTATTTAAATTTGTTTAAGAAACAGTTAATAGCATCTATAATCCACCAGACATGGATAGGTCCTGGGAATATATAGACAGCATGGAGGGCTCAGAGGTCCAAAGCTTTTGTGTACAGAATTGTGTCACGTTTATTTAATACTACTCCGTAAAACTCAATATTCTGGGACACATCAGCTCGGGTGGCGGGAGCCCACTCTGTCTGCAGGACTCATCTCCAAATAAGTATTTTGGGAAGTTTCTTGGGATGCTTCTATGCAGCAACCAAGCATATTTGGTCATCTCTTCCTGACAGTGGGATGGGAACTCACACAGGCTATTCAAGGCCCCAAGTCAGGAAAATGAGAACATTATGATATTTACTCAATCCCTCCCCCACCTGCCTGTTTAACTCAAGCACAGCCCATCATGCTGCTGGAGAAAGGAGAAACCCTTGTTGGAATCACCAAAGCACGCTGAGCATGTGTGGTCTTCATCCCCTGCCATCCGATAAGGCCATGTTTGTAGTATAGGGGTGTGCCTCTCCTCACTGGCCTTGTGCGGAGCTGTCTAAGGACACAGGCAATGATGTATCCAGGGAATGAGAAGTACAAAGTGGCCAGCTTTTGTTAGGAAGCCAGAGAGGTGAGCCACTGCAGTCCAACCTGGCCCACCAGAGGTCAAAGGTGGATAGAAATAATAAACCATGAGGTGAACAAAGGTGTGCTGGGTGGAATGAACACTCACCCTCACACTCTGCCTGCTGCCTGGCTCAGGCTCTATCCGCACCTGTGTAAGCGCATCAGAAGATGTTTTATATGGGAGGGTGGCGGAGAAAGAAGAGGCAAGAGCAGGGAAATGAACACTGGGTCACAAAGGAGGAAGGAGGAAAGAAAGAAAACCATTTAGGAGATTTTACAGTAATTAAAATGAGAAACAAAAAATATCTAAATTCAGAGGCAGAAGGAACTGGAAGAGGCTAAAATTTGAGTAAAATCTTGAGAGAGAACACCATCCAGCTGAGAAAAGTATAGTTCATAAATCAAAACTTGTGTGATTGCATTTATTACTGTATGGAGTTAAGATGATTTTTAAAAAGCCAAAAAGATTTTTTCTTCAGAGTGGTTATTCACACATTTATGAATCCAGGGAGAACTCTCTTTCTAGAACAAGATTATGACCCCTGAAATCAATGCCTCTGTAGCTATAAAACCGACTGTCGGGCTCCCTGGAGCCTGGCTACTCAGAGTGTGGTCTGTAGACTTGCGGCATCTAGGAACTTGCTATAAATGCTGAATCTCAACCCCCACCCCACACCTTCTTAATCATGTAATTCTTTTGCACATTATGGTTTGCAAAACACTGCCAAAGAGGACGAGAAAAGCAGAATTACTTTAAAACACAAGTGGCCCCTATAGAAATATACAGCGAATGTCACAAACAGAAAGCTTGGGTTAGGGTAACCCACAGGGAAACCGAGCTCAGAAAAAACAGTCACATCTGCTAAACATAGCATATAAGCATCTTCCTAACTAGATAGATTTCCATCATATTCAGCATGAAAATACTATTTAATAAAATAAAATGTGACAAAAGTTTAAATGTAAAATGTGAACGATTGATGTGTAGTGAGATACGTGGAGAAGTGTAGGGTAGCATCAACTTGGGCAGAATTACTTTTAAAAAATGAGTGGCCATTGTAGCGATAAAAGTATATAAGACAACATGACTACCAAGTAGGAAAACAACTCCAAAATGATCATTAGATAAGGAAAAGAAAAAAAAAAGTGGGGGGGGGAGGGGGACCAGGACCAGAACTCTGCCTCTGATCACTCAGAACTGGATTACTCATTTCTAATGAAAATAGATCTTAGTTTAAAATCAGCATTTGTATAATAAATGATGTAGTTAGGTACAGATAGATGTAAATAAACTGCTAAGTAAATCCGTGAATCATTTTCCTTCTGGTGTTTCTTCACTTTTTTTTCTTTCCAAAGGAAGAACCCAATTTATGTGTAAAATTTGGCCAAGTCCCGTATTTATTGCTCCTAAAGCAGTGTTATTTAACCCACGGTCCCTAGATAGATCACCTGCAGAATCATATGAGAGCACTTAGTAAAAATCAGTCTCCTAGATTCAACTCCAGACAATGATTCATAATCTCTGAGGACAAAGCCTAATAATAGATATACTTAATAAAATGTGTAGGTGATCTTCATTCATTCATTCAAATATTGTACTATGTCTGTCATTGGTACAACGAACAAGATAAATATATTTTCAGTATAGAAAACAAAACAAAAAAAATAGCCATCCTTACTAAGATGATCAGGAATGCCTCTCTTGGGAGATCCCTTGGACCACTGGGAATCCTGGCCCAGATTCAGAGGAAACTGATGTCAGTAGTAGCAGCTAGCCAATTTTAAACTATAGATGCTGCCTCTGTGGAGCCCCAGAAGCTAGGGTGATGTGTTCAGTGATACAGGAGTTAGTTTTAGACATTGTCAATATTAGAAGGCATCACCATGACTATCTGGAACTGGGAAGGAGGAAACAGCAAAGCCAGAAGGCATCAAAAATGGTGAAGCATTGAGCACATGAGATACCCCATTAGCATCCTTAGAATTGTTCCAGGGAAAAGATAGAACTAAAGGATCAGAGCAGGTAGAGAAAAAACAGGAGGAATATGGTTAGTAACTTTTTTATGACACTCTTCTTTCCACCCTTCACTTTCCGTATTGTCTCTCTACCCCTTCTCTTCACCCTGTATATCCTCAGAAACATGAGTTTAACTTGATTTGTAGAAGCTTTGAAAATAGCTTCTTAAGGACCTTGTAATTTGAGTGTAAGAGTAGATTTTCAAAACACCGTCTAAATACGTGGGTATTAAATTTGTAGACTATATAGAAACATTTTAGTCATAGAATATGAGCCTTTTCTTGTTCACAGAATGAGAAAAACCATATGAAAGAAATGATGCTCACGACAAGCATGTTAGGGATTTCTGATACCTTTTTCAGGGTAGGCAGACACTATTTACAGAGTTATACAAAGTCCTAGGACTACTTGGAAAAGTGTTAAAATACCTACCCTAGCCCTCCAAAATCAATACATCCTCAAAAAGTGAAGGCATGTTCAATTTTTAATATATTAAGTGTACTTTTCTTTTAATTATATTTCTTCCTATAAAAGTATTCAGTCAATGTTTTCTCTAGTGGCACCATGTACTCAGAATTGGAACATAGAAAAATTAGGTGGGTCACAATGCCTACACTTGAAAGCTACAAATTTCATGAAACAAGAGAATGTGAATTCATTTATACAGAGAGTGAACATCAGAAGCGAAACTACCTAACCACTTATATCTGCTTTGTACTATAAGGGGAGTAAGTTTGAGTCAGGATGGATGGCAAGTATAGTTACAAAGGTAGATGGAATTTGTCAGAAAAGACAAGTGAGAAAAGAAGGAAGAACGAACTCAGTAATGTTTTCAATGATTATGTAGCAGGATCAAGATGCTAAGAATGTCATTCTAAGTGGAAAGGATGCCTGTAAAAGAGGAAGTATAACATTATCATGAAATGCATGAGAAAGAAACAAATATATTCTGGATAGCTAGCTCAAGCAGTGTTTGAAATGAGGTGCAAAAGAAAAATGAGAGGATTTAAGTCTGCAGAGAGAATGACTAGGTACTAATCTTATATGCAATTGTGAAGAGATTTACAAAATAATCCAAAAGTGAGTGAGAAAGATTATTCCTCTCATGCCAACACACAACTAAAATTATATAGTGATACTGTACCAAATAAAAGAAAATTCTATTTGTCAACTTGGAAAGGAAACTGTAGAAGAACTGATATTCTTTAGTAAAATGTAAAGAAAATACATTTGAAATGAATGTTGGGCTTCAAAAAAGTAATATAAAAAAGACAAAGCAGTAAAGATGTGCATTTTCATGACTGATTGAGCCAGAAATTAAATATAATACATTTTGCCAGTATAAAACACATGACTGAGAAGTGAATAACTAAAATCTGAAAATTAGATTTTAAAAAAAATTGCTTAACTTGAAAAAAATGTATTTATAAAAGATTTAGGTCCTGAACATGTCAAAATACTACACAACATATCTGAAACTGTTTACTCCCTAGAATTGCATATATATATATATATATCTTTCTTTCATGGACTCACAGATACTAACATTTTCCATACATAACTGATGTGTTTTAAAATACCTAGGAAATATAAATTCTTAAGTAAATTGCTACTGAAATTGTATGAGTTAGAAAATTCAATTGAATACACAAAAGTATGTTTTTATTTTCACTAAAACCTGGGACTTGGGACAAAGGGTAACTGTTTCCAAGAACCACACCCCCTCTTGTTTTGTAACATTCCAGGATCACTCTGGGCAGAGAAATAATAAAGACGCCATTATCTAATGGATTCCAGACACTCTTATGGGGACAGTACACACAGGACAGCGGGCAGCGTAGATGTACCCTCCACATAAGAGATAAGAAACATCAGATACCCACTTCGTGGCTCAGACTACAACTTCAGATCGATAATCCAGAACAAGCATCTACCCGTAGAGACACCGCTTCATCTATAGCACGGAAGTCCCAGTGACAATTTCCCTCATTGGTGTGCTGTTATTGTCACCCCATTCAGAGTGAGTACTTAAGCAACTGAACACAAGCTACACTTTGAAAGCTCAAATAGAACAAGAATTTTTTGTCTCTTTGTTAACTACTCAGTACATAGAAGAGCAATTGGCCTACAGCGGGCGCTCAGTAAATATTTAAATACATAGCGCACGGAAACAAAACAGGGTTCCCACCCAGGTCCCAGTCAATCTAAAATGCTAAGCCTCACAGTGTCACTGTGCATTCTCAGTAAATCTACGTCTTCTAATTACTGTATTCATCTTCTCAGTCTGAGTCATCTCAGAGAAAAATCGCCTGCTTCTTGACGCTTTCCTTTCATTTATTCTAAATGTGTAACTTTCATTCCAAAAAGTGGGAGGAAGGCACCTTTTGTGCAGCAACCACAGCAGTGAAACAGCAGGATTATCAGCCATCAGTATCCCCCCTTTTTAAAAATTCCTGGCATTCCCTTCAACTTCTCTACTTACTTCTTAGATATTACCACCCACCTAAGGTCACTAGGGATACACTAAGCACCACTTCCCTTTCCATCAACTGAAGGTAATTCTTCCCCAGGGGATCCTAGTACACCCCACCCCTGGCCAACTGAATCAGAATCTCTGGGGGAGACCCAAGCATTTCATTTTTTAAATACCTCCCCACTCCCCCGATAATGCTGTGCATCCAAGGCTGAGAAACGCTGCCCCATTTGACTAGTGTTTCTCGAACTTCAGTAGACCTGCTTTCATCAGGAGCCTTGTTAAACAGCAAATGCTGACCCGGTAGTTCTGAGTTAGGGGTCTGGGATCCCACGTTTCAAACAAGCTCCCGCGTGATGCTGTAACCCATATTTATACAAAGTGCCCTTTAATCTTCTTGAGGGATGGGGGATCCCTTTTTCCTCCCCATTACTGTGGTCCACAGAGGTAGTAAGTGGTTTAGTAATCTCTTTTTTTCTTTAAATCTTACACTTTCCCCAAGCCCTCTTCACTTGTTTTATGTCCGTAGACCTGATGATTCTGTTCTCTTTGAGTCTGGCTCTTGGAAAAATTGCACTTGCATGAGGGAAGGAAAAGGATAGTATTTAAACTTTCCCAGAAAAGGAGAGGAAATATTTTATCTCTAGCAAATGAATAGAATAAAATCAAGACCGTTAAGTGTCCACATTAAGGCAACCTAAAAGCACCTAGTCAGACATCATTTATTCATTTGAAAGTCCCATCCTACATTCTATAAGATACAGCCAAGGGAGTAAGCGGAAAAACAAAACCAAACCGAAAACCTGCTCGTACATACAACTGTATGGTGGTTACCAGAAGGGGCGGGGGGAGGGGACTAAGGGCAGGTAGAAGAGGGTGAAGGGGTGGGGGGATGGATGGTAACAGAAGGAGACAACTTTGAGCAGTGAACATACAATCCAATACATAGATGATGTATTATAAAAGTGTACACTTGAAACATATAAATGTATTAGCCAATGTCACCACAATAAACTCAATAATTTCTTTTTAAAGATACAGTCATGGAAAAATTTGTCGAGAGAGAGAGAGATGGATGGATAGATAAACAGACAGAAAGAGAGTGCTTAGAGGAGTGAATAATTAATTTTTTAAAGAAAATATACTCTATTCTGGCAAAACATTCTTTGATCTCTCTATCACTCTCCGACCACAATCACTTTTAAGTACCTTTATGATAGCACTTCTAATTTGGGGTAAAAATATCTAAAGAAGCCTTTAAAAGTAGCAAAGCCAAAACCCCAGCTAAAACAATTGATGCAGACTCCCATCCGGAGTCTGAACATCTGTGATGCTTCATTCCCCACTCATGCACACAGAGTGGGCTCTGAAGCACTGATGGGGGTGAAAGGCTGTGCCAAGGTGTGGGGCCCCCACACTTTGAAGCATCCAAAAGGAATTGATAATACAAACTGAAGATTAAAGAAAGCTCAAAAGATTTTGAAAGTGTAATAGATATAATTCAACAATCACAAATTAAAAAAAAAAAAAAGAACAACCTAGCAAACAAAGAAGGAAAGGGAACATTTTCTAACGTGATTAAGTATTCTACCAAAACTCTGTAGCAAACATCATGTGAAATGATGAAATTTTAAATGTATGCCCTTTAAAATATAGTGTAATTTGAAGATGACCATATTGCTGCTATTATTTAACACTGTACTAAAGATCCTAGCTAAAGGGCAAAGCAAGAAAAAAGGTATAATAATTAGAATATATAAAAAACTCATTAGATGCAGACAATATAATTATCCTCATGGAAAATCTTTACAGAACATTTTAGATCTAATAAGAAAGGTTTTCTTAAAATAAGGGCAATTTTTTAAAAAATCAATAGCATTCCTTTTCAGCAGTAACACCAATTAAAAATTTTGCAAATATTTGGAAAATTAGCAATAATAAAACATTGGTAAATTGTAGTACTATATAGTTCAGCACTATAAGCAATAAATTCTTGCTCTACATGTAAACACGAAGAAATCACAAAAATAAATTGTGAAAAGTTTCATAAAGCATTCCAAATGATACATTTATTGATGTTTATAAGCAAATAAATTAATATTATATATATGTATATTTCACTAACACCACCAAATTTATCAATTTATTAATACCCATAATAAAAATATATAAAGATGAATGAGAACTACATTGAATTGAAACAGCAGCTTCAAGATAACTGTTGCCTTAGGAAAGACAGGGAAA
This sequence comes from Micronycteris hirsuta, assembly GCA_004026765.1. Lineage (NCBI taxonomy): Eukaryota > Metazoa > Chordata > Mammalia > Chiroptera > Phyllostomidae > Micronycteris > Micronycteris hirsuta. The sequence continues at coordinate 9,357 of PVJI01005258.1, read as the reverse complement.
TAAAATAAGAAAGAAGGAAGAAAGGGAATATTAACAAGTGTTTGTAATATCATATTCTATTTTTTAATTATTTTTATTGATTATGCTATTACAGTTGCCCCATTTTTTTCTCACCTTTATTCCCCTCCACCCTGCAACTCCCCTCCCATCGCCAATCCCCCGCCCCCCTTAGTTCATGTCCATGGGTCGTACATGTAAGTTCTTTGGCTTCTCCGTTTCCGATCCTATTCTTAACCTACCTCTGTCTATTTTGTACCTACCAATTATGCTTCTTATTCCCTATACCTTTTCCCCTATATTCCCCTCCCTTTCCCCGATGATAACCCTCCATGTGATCTCCATTTCTGTGATTCTATTCCTGTTCTAATTGTTTGCTTAGTTTGTTTTAGTTTTTGTTTTTTAAGTTCAGTTGTTGATAGTTGTGAGTTTGTTGTCATTTTACTGTTCATAGTTTTGACCTCTCTTTTTTCTTAAAAATATTTTGTATTTATTTTTAGACAGAGGGGAAGGGAGGGAGAGAGGGAAACATCAATGTGTGGTTGACTCATGTGCACCTTCTATTAGGGACCTGGCCTGCAACCCAGGCATTTATCTGACTAGAATCGAACTGGTGACCTTTTGGTTTGCAAGTCAAAGTTCAATCCACTAAGCCCCACTAGACAGGGCTGATCTTCATTTTCTTAGATAAATCCTTTTAACATTTCATATAATAAAGGATGGGTGATAATGAACTCCTTTAACTTGACCTTATCTGGCAAACGCTTCATCTGCCCTTCTATTCTAAATGATAGCTTTGCTAGATAGAGTAATCTTGGATGTAGGTCCTTGCCTTTCATGACTTTGAATTTTCTTTCCAGTCCCTTCTTGCCTGTAAGGTTTCTTTGGAGAAATCTGCTGACAGTCTCATGGGCACTCCTTTGTAGGTAATTGTCTCTTTTCCCCTTGCTGCTTTTAAGATTCTCTCCTTATCTTTAATCTTGGGTAACTTAATTATGATGTGCCTTGGTGTGTTCCCCCTTGGGTCAAACTTCTTCAAGACTCTTTGAGCTTCCTGGACTTCCTGGAATTCTATTTCCTCCACCAGATCAGTAAAGTTTTCCTTCATTATTTTTTCAAGTAAGTTTTCAATTTCTTGCTCTTCTAAAGCAAATAAGAAATTGAAATGTTGCCTCTACCATGAATGTTTGTGATGTTATGCACTATGCTTCTTGATAAGCAGGAGACATGTTATAATGAAAATTATTTTTTAAACAGTGGCGAGAGAACTGTGAGGATAACCATGGTCAGAGAGAATCATACAGCATGAAGAAAATCACATACATTCAGCAAGAATGCTCAATATCTCAGTCCTTTGGCCTGCTGTAACACAATGCCATAGGCTTATAAAGAGCAGAAATTTATCCCTCAAAGTTTTGAAGGCTGGGAAGTCCAAGATCAAGGTACTAACAGATTTGCTGTTTCACGAGTACTTTCTAACTATAACTTAACATGCTGAAAGAAGGAAAGGGTCTCTAGGGCCTCCTTTATAAGGGCATTAATCCCATGCATGAGGACTCCACCCTCAAGACCTAATCACCTTCCAAAGGCCCCACTTCTAGTGCCATCACCTTGGGGTTAGGGTTCAACATATGAATTGGAATGAGGGAAGGTTTGGAACCACACAAATATTCAGTCCATAGCAGAGGGTCTACAGTGTCAAGGGAGCCATCTGATTGGGTGGTTAAATGCTCAGTGCTTCACTAATGATACAGAGAGATCTGATCACATCACTGGGGAAAAGCAGGGATGCCTCCAGAGCCCATGGAAATAAAAAGAAGCTCGCTCTGGCTCTCAGGCTCTTCTTCCTCCAAGATGCCTGGATGATCAGGCTACAGCTGCCTGCATTCCCCAAAGGACAGCATTTTGGATGGGAAGGAACTCTGGGCACAGCCTAAAATCAGGCTGGCCTAGCAAAGGGAGGCAGGTTTATTCTCCCAGTGTCCTACCGGGGACAAGCTCCGAGGCAGAAGCCTGCCATTCTTCCAAAATTGTGTAGCTTTTGTATCTGATGTTGTTTTAGTTTGTAAACTAACCTATAGAAATAAGATAACTAAAAAAAAAAAAAAAAAATAGGAGAACCCAGGCGCTAGAGTTTAGACTTAATTGATAGGCTTAAGGGATTAAAGCTGTAACTAAAGACTTAAAGAGTTTATCGGTAATGGGTAGGCCTAAGTGACTAATTCTTGTGGAAAGCTGTTATTCCAATATTGTGAAGCTTTTGAATAAAGAATCCTTTCCTTTATCACCAAATCTTTGCCTCTGGAATTTTGCCCAGAAGGTGACAGTGGGCAGCAGGACCCCAACTTGCTGCTGGTTGCCACTAACATACATGTAAGAAGAATGGATAAAACTTTGGAAAGTAGTATCAAATGTCTATGAGTCTGAATTTCTTTTTTTGATCATTGATTTGCTGTGTGGCCATAATCAATCTTAACTACACTAAGCCTCCATATTTTCATCTGTAAATGTTAGCAATAATAGTTCCTACTCAGGGGATTATTTTGAAGATTAAATGAGATATGAAGAATTTATTATAACTATTAATGACCTGGTCATTTACTTTACCTCTTTCAGACCTGAGCTGATTTAGTAAAATAATGTTCCAAGAAGAATAAATTCAATCCATTGGGGATCCAGTTGTGCTTCCAAAGAATTTATAGTATCATTAGGCAAAGCACAGAGTGGGAATCAGATAAATGGTGCTTCATGTCCAGGCTCCTCCACCTAAGTTACTTCAATCTCTGTTTTCAAGACCAAAACAATGGCGATAATAAAATGCTTTTCACAACTTTGTCCTAAGTACTGAATGGATAAAGTATGCGAAATGATGATATCTCCCATAAACCATAAGATCTACTTTTTCTTCTGGTAAGACTATTCCAAGGGTGTGATACTCCTCAGGTCTAGGCAAAAGTGCTTGTCTAAGGAAGCAACAAAATAAAACTCTTCCTTCCTTTCTCAGAGCAGCTCTTGAATTTTTGGCTCATTACCTTTGAGAATCTTCCTCATCAATCTTCTGCAACAGGATCCCTGGAGGCTTCATTCTCATATCTTATCTAGTTCAACAAACTAGTTATATTATCTTTTCCTGTTTTAATCTGCAGGTTTCCAAGTGTATTTGCCTACATTTCCATGCCTCATTTGCAAGGCAGAAAATTGCTGTTACGTAAGGCTTGGCAGCAAACTTTGCCAGGGCACATGATTAGTCTGGAATCCTCTGAAAGAGGTGAGATAACCTCAGCCAGGGAGGCTTATCTGGCTTGTTTTTACAAATGGAAAACAAGTTGCTGAATAAGGGTTTATCTCAAAGAGGAGAGCTACTTGAACAATTCAGATAACTTCCTATTTGCCAACCAACTTTCTGTTATCAGGAAATACTAGACCAAGAGCCTGACTGTATAAAAGATGTGGAAATCTTCAGCAGGCATTTATATTCCAGCTAGAAAGATGATGTTGTTTAAAGAACAGACAAGTGTTGAAATGCTATTAAAAGTGTACAAAGTGCCCGCCAGTCAAAAAAGCCAGAGCAAGCTGTCGCAGATAGGCTCATGTATCAACAGCACTGGGACTTTTTGTTTGCCTTTATCACAACTTGGTGTATAAAGAGCCATTTACCTGCCTGGGGCCGCGCCACTTGTCATTTCAAAAAGGTGTATTTCTGAGTCCTGTGCCTCATTGATGTTCTCTACGCAAGACCTTTCCTAGGAGCGGTGTGCCCCGAGATCGCCAAGAAATTCAGAAGACACATTTGGAACTCCACAAGATCAAAAGCTTCCTGTGAAAACCGAGGGGGTGGAGAGGGACACAAATTCCAAAGGCTTCGAAGGAAAGGACAACACATGCTCATTTTCAGCAATGCACCCGATGCACAAAATGCAAGCGGTTTATCCCACAGCAAAGAGAAAGATTTCCCAGGCAGATGCCGTTTCCCGGCCCACACTTCAGCAAGCGGGCTCCTGCATTGCAAGGAAAATCTCACAAAGGAGAGGGATGAATAAATGCTACAAGGAGGCACGAAAACACGGAGTTAAAAAGGCTAAAGGCTGACAGTGGGAGGAAGCAGATGGCACTTGGGTGAAGCTGTGCAGGAAGTTTAATGAAGTCGCCGCAGACCTGGCAACTTCCGAACAGCAGGCCTAATCTAGCATTTAATTGCGCGTTCTAACACTCACAGGAACAAGTAGTTGGAGGAAATGCTGAAAAGTAAAAATAAACAATAATGAGTCTTTTGTATGTGGCAAGCTGCAGATAGACCAGCTATGCTTCTGGTGGGTTTTCATTATGCAAAGGAAATCCGTTCCATATGAAACAGGACACTTTTTTGAAATCAGCTGGCAGTAAATTTGGATAATAAAGAAGATGAGCCTCTCGTTTGGAATATATTTATGAAATAAGATTGACAAAATGGAGAAAAGGTGTAAAGTACTGAGGTAGAAAATAGCTAAATCATTTACTAGCAGAAAGTTTGAGAGAAAAATGAAACTTTTAGCAAAATCTAAATCTATCTTTAGGAACTTGAGACTCTTAAAATATCTATGGAAGAATTTTTATCTGTGAAAAAGTAATTCTAAATCTCTTATGTAGGATATAAATTCTCAGCCTGAGTTCACTCTAGAATTCAGTTGTGGTTCAAAATCAGGGTACAGTACTCTCCCTAATAAGAGGGGGATACGTTCTAAGCCCCCCAGTGGATATCTGAAGTCACAGACCCTTTATATACTCTGTTTCTTGCTGCACATACGGGTATATACCTATGATAAAGGTTAATTTATAAGTTAGACACAGTAAGAGACTCGTGACAATAACTAAAATAAAACAATTATTGCATATACTATATGAAAAGTTACATGAATGTGGTCTCTCTCTCAAAATATATTGCACTGAACTCACCCTTCTTCTTGTGGTGATGTGAGGTGACACGGTGCCTGCACAATGAGAGGAAGCGAGGGGAGCGACATAGGCACTGTGACGTGGAGTTAGACTGCTACTGACAGGGTCACCAGGCATCAGAGACAGGAGCTTCCTCATCCTGATCAACCTGTGATGACGTCAATTGTTGGATGCCAGGAGGAGGTGGTGTCGAAGGTGGGGGGGATTTAATATGTTCAGATTGTGGATGACTGAAGTTAGCTGAAATCATAGAGATCAAAACCTTGGGTAGGGGAGGATCACCACATGCGCCAGGAGGAAGGGCGTAACCTTAAAAAGGTTTCCATGCTCTGAAGACTCAGTTTGCTCTCACTGTAAAATGAAAATGATGTCTATCTCTTAAGTGGCGATAATTAAATATTTATGAATACTTTAGCACTTCCTTGACGACATAGAGGTGATACTTAACAACTAGAGTCAGTGATTATTAATGTCATCATCACTATCACCAGGATCTTAACTCACTTTGCCCCAAGACTCGAGACACAAGGATTTTTGCCTGAATTCTAAGGTGATGTCCTGCGATTAAAATAGAGATGAAAAACTAAGACATTTTCTAAAGACAATGGACAGGATTCAGTGAGAGCAAGCAGTGTCAACAGCATAGATGCTCACGTGCCAGCAGGGTTCAGTGCTATGAAGTAGGAACGGTGTCAGATCGGGGAAAAGCTGGTCAGGCTGCGCCAGCACCAAAGCGATCACAGCAAGTATCCAAACATGGCATTAAGTATTATACATTTACTTGTTGAGACAGTTATTTATTTTTCAGTTCTGTTACTTGCTGATTAATTTAACAAGAAAGTCTCAGCCAGTGCCAATAATGCTGTCTTTTTGACACATCTCTAACACTTAATTAATCTCCCCATTAATCAAGACAGAACAGACCTCCAGTCTAAAGTTCCTAAAGGTATGCATCTCTACTCAAATTTATTTACATGATTTGTTCTCACAGTATTCATTTGTATGACTGCCTCTCATGTATAACAATGTATTGCTTATTCAATTAAGGTAATGATAAAGAATTTGCCTTCAAAATAAATTATGTGCATAAAAATATATGAGTGTGTATAAAGAAGAATATTGGGTAAATCATTGTTTATCCTGACATTAGTTGAATGTTCTTGGTAAAGTTGCTTAAACTTTCTATGCCCTACACTTTCTTACTTACAGTATAGAGTAATGATACCTCATAGGGCTTTAAAAGGATTAATCAAATATTGTGTGTGAAGTGTTTAACAGAATGCCCAGTACATAGTAATACAGGCTTAATAAACACTTGCTATGATTTTAGAGGAAATCAATTTTTGAGTTCAAAGTATGGTCCACCATTCTATGCAAGCAATCTTCATATTTAATAGTCCGATTATTAAAATTATTCTCTACCAGAAAGGGGGTGATTAGTGCCATTATGAAATGAACAGTACAAAATATATAATACATACAGCCATTCAGAATTGTCAAATATCTCACTCCCGAAAACTGACAGGCTTTTTAAGAATTAAGCAAGGCCATCCAGTATATCAGAAAAGAGAATCCCATAGCTCTACACAATCAAATGTTAACCAAATTAACACCAAGTACTCCAGACACCATACAATGTGCTTCTGAGTTCTCAAAGGATGCAAAGGGAGAGATGTAATTACAAACTGAAGATAAAGGAACACAGGGAATGGAAGGGCCCACCCAAGGGACTCCCTTTAGAATATTGCAGCGATTAGACAACAGAGACTGACTCTGCCTAACATAAACAAGTGAAATCTTTTTGAAAAGTAATTGGGGAAAGCTGGAGCACCAGGCTTGAGAAGGAGCAGGAGGGATGACTCAGCAGGCCTTGGAACACGGATGAGGGAAGCCTCAGGTAAGGGAAGGCTGCTTAGGTTGCTGCTCTTTGGAGAGGATGGAATTCTAACCATTTCACTATTCTTCCCTTTCTATTAAAATTGCGTGTTTAGAAAGAACCCTCTCAGTCTAGCACATGGCAGATACCTACTCCACTGCCAAGGGACATCAAGAACCATACAACAACCCCATTAGAATATATCCTACAGGAAAATGGTCATTTTAATAAAGAAATCAAGGTTCTCATGAGATGGGAAAACAGATACTAAACAGCCAAAGAAGACACACAGTGACTGCAAGACAGATGAGATCCAGGTCAAAGGCTTCCATCTCCATTAGCTCTCAAGACTATCTTTCAGAAGGTCACAGGTTCGGGGTTTATATTTAATTCCAAAACACAAGTCAAATGACGGTAGTGACTTGCAGAAAGAGCTACCCTCTCACCTTGGCTGGGTAGCTTAATTTTCTCCTGGAGAACCACCTCTACCATTCTTCACCCGGATCTTTGCCATGGGAGGCTGATGAAGATAGATCTGCATGAACAGGTTCCTTACTCTCTCTAGTCCAACTGGATTTGCCCAGTGGCAGGAGATTGAAGGTTGGAGAACTCAGGAAGGTCAGAGTATTCCCTTATCTCCCCACTGAGTGAATTCCGGTCAATCCCGCTGTTCCCTCCATCAAATACCTTCTCCAGGTTTGAGTCATTTCTCTCCCTACTCCTTGAGATCCAGGCCTGATGATGACTTCCCGCTGTTACCCCTTAGGTCCTTGCGCTATTCCTTATTGGTTTCCCTAAACCTGTCCACACGTTTGTAAATACCTCCTGTTTTAAAGGGTTAATTTCAAGTTTAAGAGTTGCATTTGGTTTTATACGGGCCCAGGCTGACACATCTTTCCTAGACTATCATTTCAAAGACCATCTTTCCAAACAAAATATTTTCCTTTGCTTGTTGATACCTAAATACTTACAACAGAATGGTGAAAAGCATTTTATTTGACAAAGTTGAGACGTTTAATATTTTATTTAGTCATTGATTGATTCATACTTCACCTTTGTCTGAAATTAGAAGGAAACCAATAGAAAAAAGACAAAATTACCAGTTAATAACTTGATAATAAAAAAATCAAGAATAATGACAGCATGACTATAAACATGGCGACTGTGGGGTGGAGTCAGGCTTCAGCTTCTGGACAAAGCAAATGAAGTCTTGATAAAGGAATTACATATTCTTATTAGCAAGCAAAAAAATTAAAGTGCAAATGACCAGTAATATTACACCATGACAACTTCACTGAACTAAAGGTATAAACAGCAGGTGAAATTCAATGAGCCAAGGCCAGCTCTTTCCTTATGTAAACAGGTTTTAATGGAGTGGTCAGGAGGGGAAGAGGAGGAAGAATATGTGAACATTGTGTGGGGAGAATATCAGCAGAGGGGCAATGAGACAAAAAAATGAGAGATGGGGAGAAATAAGACAATCTTCAAAGATATCAATGATTTTCTGAGAATTTATCTTTCCATTTGACTAGATGGAAATAACCAGAAAACTGAGCAGAAATGCCCAGAAACTTGCTGTCTCAGATAAGATATTGAGATTTGTGTTTGGGGCTTAGTTTTTTGTTTTTGTTTGTTTTTTATGTTTTGTTTTTGCTTGTTTGTTGTTTTATTTTTAAAAATATGGTCTAATTCATTGATAAGGAAACTTTACACTGGTAAGATTTCTAACCTGAAGCTTCCCTGTGGACAATCCTATGTGATTTACATTTTTCTGCCAAATTTTAATAACCATACTAACTACTGTTGATTAGTTAGACGGATTTTCCTGATCCCTCAGATGATATGGGGTGGAGGCAGAGAGAAGAGAGCCTAAGCGTTCTCAACACCAGGAGCAGAAGGGAAAGCAGGTCCTTCCCTAATGCTTAGGAGGCACCCATATGCCTTATGCCTACATTTCTAGTTGTAAGTCAATCTAACAAAGCTAATCAATAAAACGTGTTTAGTTTTACTAACTTCTTACCAACTCACAAAATTGACTCAAATGGAAAGTTATTGGATCCTGAGAGGTTCCATAGCAGACCATGAAGGTGCTAGTATATTCAAATTGAACCCAACCCCCTTGCTTTCCCTATTTTTCTTACCACCCTGACGGCACCTTTAACTGTGAAGGGTCTCAGGCATATATGTGTTGTTATGGACTGAATATGTGCCCCCTCCCAAAGTCCTATGTTGAAGCTTTAACCCCCAGTGCTATATTTGAAGTAAGGAGCTGATACAAGTTAAATGAAGGCATGAGGGTGAGACACTGATACAATAGATTAGCGTCCGTATAAGAATAGCCCTCTCTTGCCCTGGCTGGTGTAGCTCAGTGGATTGAGCGCGGGCTGGGAACCAAAGGGTCCTGGTTCGATTCCCAGTCAGGGCACATGTCTAGGTTGCAGGCCAGGTCCCCGTGAGGGCCACATGAGAGGCAACCACACATTGATGTTTCTCTCCCTCTCTGTCTCCCTCCCTTCCCCTCTCTCTAAAAAAATAAATAAAAATAAAATCTT
>PVJI01005257.1:0-98421 GCA_004026765.1 Micronycteris hirsuta | reverse complement strand
CTGGACCCGGGTTTGCCTCAGTGGGTCATCTAAGGAGAACCTCAGGCATTGTTTTCCCCAGGCTTTGCTGCTCACCTACATTCAACCAAAGTGCCATGTCTCAGATCCTGGGGAATTCTCTTCCCTTTGTCACCTCCACACTCTCTCTCTTCTCCTTTCCCTCCTTCTTCCCACCCCCCTCAACCGCCTCTTTCCTGTGCTCTCTTCCTTTATCTCCTTCCTTCCCCTCCTCTTCTTTAATACCTACCATATGTGAGGCATTAGGGATAGAAAGGGGTAGAAACCAGCTGTGAAATTCTAAATGAGTGGGACAAGAAGCATGAGATGACGGTTCAGAGGCAGAGCATCTCCAAAGCTTCTGGAAGATAGGACTCAGGTTCAATTACAGCAAGAGGAGAGGAAAAGCCAGGATAATTTGGGCCAGGGCACGGAGTGAGCGGAGGTCTAAAGGTGGGAATACAAAAGGGACATCGACTGAAATCGTGCCTCAGAGGGCAGGTTGCTTTGTGTGGGACTCACGGAGAGCTAGGCAGGATCGGACTGCAGCAGAGTGGGAGAAATCCTGCTTGGCCCAGCATTTCCCAAAGTGCCTTTCAGAGCTCATTAGTACCAAGTGATGCTCTATAAAAGCAGATGAATCATTTGCAAGCTTGGGAAATGCTGTATAATATATCCCCCTTTTTCCAAAGGTCTATTGGCTTATTAAAACATCTTTGAAGCCCCAGAGAGAGAAAAAATACCTGTTTAACATAGTCAAGCATGGTATTTTCCAAACTCATGATGCTTATGAACAGCTGTGGAACAAGTGTTCTGCAAAACATACCTTGTGTGGGCCAGGCAGTGGGAGCCAGGGGAGGATTCAGAGGGGGACACAGTTCACTGCTCTGAAGGAGTGAAAACTCCCTCTCGTCTGAGAGGTGGGTGTGGAGCATGTGTGCAGACTGCCAAACACCTGCTCCGCCGTTGATCCCCCTCTGTTTTCCTGGGAAGAGACTGGCTGTGTTGGTAGGTGAAGCAGGGCGAGTTCTCATTCCTGAGCAGTGAGAGCATTTATTACCCTTGGGTATTAAACAAAAGCTCAATGCACAGGCCAGGAAAATGTTTTCACTGGCTGGAGAAGGAGCTGTATATCCAAATGCGTACACATGTAAACTTTTGCTGACTGGCAAACCCTTTTGGATCTTCTATGCTCCCTTCTTTTCTTTGTTTAGCCAAAGCCTTTGTTCATCCTCTAAGGAAAAGCTTAAGTCATGCCTCCTCTCTGCAGCCTTTTCAGACCAAGCCTGGCCTCCAGCTTGCCCCCTCCCCCCATGATCTTTCTCTTCATCTTATTGTCAGCAGCAAACAAGCCCTTGATGACACACGTCTATTCTTCAGTAAGGTCTTCCTTCCCTGTCCTCTCTGTCCCCTACTCAGGAGTGCCTGCCTCTGGCTCTGCCCCAGGGTGCATGGTGCATTACATGCACATAGGGGACATTACATTCTTCTGCTTTTCAGGGCAAATGAATGTGCAACTGACTCATCTTCCTGCCAGCCCTAAAATGAGGTAGAAAGAATAGTCATTTCACTTTTCTTTCCACTGCAGCGATTCCAGAGTATAGCGAGGCTAGAGGCTCCTTATTCGTCATGGATGTATTTCTAAAGGTCAACAGGAACAATCAAGAGGCTAACAGCCAAGCACAGCAATGAATTAACAAAGCAAAACAATGGGTGACAAACAATGGACATCTGCCAGAGTTTCATTCTGCCTTCTGGGCATTATTGAGAAGCCAGTTGAGGTGAATGTGGAGGGCAAAGTGTGCTGGGAAGGACACCGCTGGAGGTGGGGAGGTGGGGAGGTGGGTGGGGGTGGAGGGACAATCAGATCAAAGAGGGTGAAGGCCTCCATCAGCAAGTCTCAAGAGCTCTATCTCCATAACCCTTCCAGAACCCATCCCCTCCTGACCATTTCTGCTCTGTGCTCGTCAGCCACCGCCACTCTCTCACACCCAGGACTGTTGCAACACCCACCTCGCTGTTCTCCTGGCTTCCACGCTGGCCTCCCTACAATTCTTCCCACTGCATCAAGGACAGTCCTTGTAGAATGTGAATTAAATCATCTCTCTCCTCTAAACCCCCACTCCTTGAAACCTTCATGTTACACCAAGAGGAAAATCCACTCCCTGGGTGAAAGCCCCGCCTGCCGTGGCCCCTGTCTGTCTCTCTGGCCTCACCACCCTCCCATCTCCCGCTTTGCTTGCCTGGCACTGGCCTCTGACTCCCTCCGCTACGGCAAGCCCTCTCCAGCCTGGTGGGTTTTGCACTGCTAGTTGTTTGTCCTCCGATCTTGATGTGACCGGTTCTTTCTTGTCCTTCAGATCTCACCTTCAACGTCAACCTCTCCAAAGAGAGGACTTCCGACCACAGAGACTACTCATCTGTTCTCTGTCCACCCCACAAGCCTATTACAATTCTCAGGATAGCACTTAACACTTGGGTGCTGGGAAGCTGATAGTGCAAAAAACTCATGAAAGAACCATGGCCTCCTGGTCCACCAGGGCTGAGTACCACAAATTCATGTCTTGAAAGGATAAATGAGAGTTTTTCCACTTGTCAGCAGTGAAGCCTAAGCTCTTGAGCCCTTTGAAGAGAGAATTTCCCTATTTGTAAAATGGGAATGAGAACACCTACATCAAGGGGTTATTGGAGGAAATACAGTAAAAAATAATTGCAAATGATAAGATTTTTTGGCAAATACTAGTTATTATTATGGCTCAAGTCAAATGAGTCACTTTTTTTGTTTTGGTAAAATGGGGATAATATATGTTTTCCAGGAATTTTTCAAAGATAGATAATCCAACAAATGAACAAAAATTTGGAATAAAGTTTTAAATCCACCAAGGCCTTCCTTGCCTGTGATGACAGTGGAGGGAAGAAGTAGTAGAGAGAGTTCTTTATATGATTATTAGCTAAAAAAATAAAATAAAATAAAATAAAATAAAAGTGAAGCCCTAACATACATGGTTTAAAAAAAGTTCATTCCTTTAATTATTTATTAGAGGGGACCCCCAAAACCCTGATTTTATTTATAAAAAATGTGTATTTATTCTTACATGTTTAAACTGCAATCACCTTCAGAGTCCTCTCCATTGGAAGGGATACACCTATTGAGAGTTTTTTTCCACCGCTCAAAACAGTTTTTGAACTCATCAGTTTTGATGCTTTTTAGTACTTCTGCAGTTTTTTGTTTCACTTCTTCCACATTGGCAAACTGTTTCTCTTCGAGGACTTTTTCATCCGTGGAAACCCAGAACAGTCATTCGGGGAGAGATCAGGTGAATAGGGAGGGTGGGGGATGGGGGTCATGATGTTTTTGGTCAAAAACTGCTGGACACTCAATGCATTGTGGGCAGGTGGGCTCATAAATCACCCATCTTGAAATGGACAAATGTGTTGAGTCTTCCAAAAAACATTCACTGAAGCCAAACACAGCCTCTCACAATAACACCAGCTGGTAAACTGATATGGATGGGTTCCTAGAACACTCACATAGCAGAGAAACCTGTACTACAAGGGGCCCACCCTCCAGAAGATAATTCCATGTTTTGGGTCCCCCCCTTGTATTCTCTTTAATTTACTAATCCATAAATTCTAAAATCTGGCAGCCTTCACTCTGCGATGTACTCTTATTCTTTAAGTCCACTTAAAACCAGAATTTCATTTACCTTGTATTGTATTCTGAAATATTCTGCAAATACTTCCAATATGGTGCTAAGGATTTCACTATCTCAAAAGGCAGGCATGTATATTTTAAATTGCTTATGGACTCAATCCAAATTTTTAACTTCCTATTTTCCTTTGGCTTGCCTTTCTCCTTCTCACTAGACTTTGGTACTGTAGTGACACTGAGCGTGCTTTTATGCGTTGTGATTTCTAGAACTCTGGCAGTGAACATTATGTTTCAATCTTAAGGCAGCTCCCAATCAATAACACAGCTTGAAATGCCAGTTGATAATGCAACATGAGCCCAAGACTAGTGCACACAGTAGGTACTTAACAATTGATTTCAACTGCCTGTTCTTTCACTACAGCTCTTATGTCATAATACCAGAAACTCTGATAAAAATGTCCTATTTTTCAAATCACAATATTCTGTCCTTAAAAAAACAACAACGATTCAGCATGATGATCTTCCTAACATGGGGAGAAGGGGAAGGGAATGGAGGCTGGAATCATTAGACACTTGGAAAAGATTAATGGCCGTAACAAAGTAGACAATAGACCATTAATAAGTTTGTGTTACTAGATTGCAACCCAAAAGATGTTGAGCAATATGATCAAATTTAATAGAATTTTGAAATCTGCTTGAGTCAACCGAGCGAGTTGCATTTACGGGCTGGCTCGTGCCTCTGCTTCCTCCTCTCTTGAATTGTTTACAACGTAGCTGAGTCAACAAAAGTCATTTGACCTTCCTAGAGGCTTAGAAAACAATAAATTAACTATTAAATGTTGGGCTATTCTGATTGATTTGGGAGTTCTGAAAGTGACTAGGTCCATGAATAAAGGTAGCACAGCTCCTTGGTGAACTAATTTTACTCAATTCCTGCAATCTTTTATGAAAGGAACTCACCCCCCCACCTCACATAAATTATGGGAGCTTAATGGATTTGGGGAAGCAGACACTGAAAAACTAGGCCAAGTCTCCTGTCTCTGAATTAGTGCCTTGAAGACCATTATCCTGGAGACAAGAAAGAAGCTTAGTAGTCACCAGTAAACTGTGCTGCTGCTGCCAAGGACTGTGTGGGTTCAGCAAAAGGAGCCGCCAGTACCCCTGGGTGGGAGTCAGTAAACACACCACGGACAGTTAAGGGTCCCATCTTGCAATATTTCTTTTCTGATTGTCTGATTAGCACAATTTTTTGGATGCTCAAAAATTATGATTTTTTTTTTCTCTTCTGGAGGCACAGTGTGTACGTAGGTGAAGACAACAATAGTATCAGCAGGATTAGAAAGGCAGTAAATCAGCAAGGAAGGCTGATGCTGATTCAAGGAGATAACTTGCCCCTTGAACTGAATTTATACTATAATTGACATCCATTCCCTAACTTGTAATAATCACCTCTAGCATGCAAGACTTCTAGCTCAGAACACAAAGTTTATGATAGAAATTGACCTAGAAAGGCAAAGTTGTAGCTGATCCAGCAAAGTCGTAGCTGATCCAGCAGAAAACCAGAAAGGGCAGACAGAGACTCATAATTTCTGAAAATCTATAAAATACAAATGGTTGGAGGACTCAGGGCCGGAATGAAATGGTGTTGTCCCCCTTCCCACAAGTGTCTTCCAGGCTGGTCCTCTTGACCAGCGTGGCCCAACAGGAAAATGTCCATTTGGGGATTTCCAGTTTTTCAGCAGCCACTTTTGGAGATGTGGAAGGAAACCAGTGAGGTGACTTTTAATCATATACCTAATTTAACCCAATATATCCCGAGTATTATCACTTCAACACGTAGCTAATATAAAAATTACTAAAGAAATATTTCACACTGTTTGTCTTCATACTACATTTTTGAAGATCCACGTGTACTAACGTATTGACAGCAGGAGCCAGTTCTAACCCGCCAGTGTGCAAGTGCTCAAGACTCACAGCAGCTAGTGGCCGCCTGGTTGGAAAGTGTAGCCTTGACTTCTAAGGTGTTCGAGATCTGGACATATCATCTTTTGTTAGTTGTGGGGGCAAAAAAGGGAGGCCACGAGTGACTTTTAAAAATGTGACTCCCTCTGTAATCCCACTACGTTGCCTAGTGTTGTTATTCTACACAGGGTCGACTCTTTTATTGGCCTCTGAAGAACCTACATGAAAATTCCTTTAGGACTTTAATTTAAATTCCTCTCATGAAAGTACTTTTATCTTCTGATCTCATGGACTTTCAAAGACATGCAAAACTATTTGAAACTGTATATCTATCTTCTATCTATCTATCTATCTATCTATCTATCTACTATCTATCTATCTATTTTCTGGAAGTGATAGGAAGATTACTCATTTAAAATCAAATCATGATGTTTTGATTGGGCAAGGTGAGGAGAAAATAATAACAGAGGGTGGGACCCTCTTCTCTTATCTTGCTGTTTCTGTGGAAGATTTATGAGAAGCTGCAGGGAGGGACAGTTTGTTCCATGGTTTACAAAGCTGGAAAATGTCAATGATCAAATTGTTGCCATTAAAAAGAAATCAACCTTGAAAATGGAATGGAACTAAATAGCTTATCAGTGGAGAGTGGGAACATTATTACAGAGTAAATTTACCCCCAAATTATTGTTCTCCTTTGACAGGTAAATATATTACCTAGTCTGGGGCGCATTGAGCATGGACTGGGTGAGTTTTATAAAGGGCAGGCAACAGAACCTGGCTGTGGATGACATTCAAGGGCAGAACATTCATTCCAGCGTTAGAGTCTACAGCAATTTGCATGCACAGCAAGGCCGCTGGATGAGACTGGAGTTTTCACATGGGCAGGTGAAATCTTCTGGAAGTGTCCACCCATATTGCTTATGAGTGGCCCAGCTTGGGATGTAGGCATGCGGGTTGCTGGCTTGATGTTAGTTATTTGTCAGATCCAGTTTTTGCCAGGATACTCTGTTCTGACCCATTAGCAAGCATATTTGCAACTTTAGGCCACCAGCAGAGGGTCTAGTGAAGAACAAGCTGGTGCAGCTGATGGGGTACAGTGGGGGCCATGGGCCATGTGGAGTTCTTGTGCACTACTCCTGGTTTGGAGAGGTGCTTACTGTGTACAAAAGCACATGTTGCCTCAGCCATATCTGGAGGACCACACGGCATCTTGTAGGCCTACAGGTATGGTGGGGCCTTAAGACAATGGCCTCAGGAACTCTGGTAAGCTTGCTTCCACCACCGAAGGGAAAAGCGCTCACTATCTCCACTCTCCTTTCTATTCTCTCTACCTCTGTGCCTAAGAAACCCAGTCTTACTTGGCCAAAATGACTTCCCTTGCTTGAAGGACAAAGAAGGGGAACACTGTCTGTCTTATAGAGCCATAAGGATGATTCCACAGTGGACTTCCCAGTGGGCCCACTTTTATTAGTTATACCACTAAGGGGAATGGATGTCTATAATGATGTACAGTTTTCCAGCCTGTGACATTTAAGAGTTTCCCATTACAAATCACCCTTAGTGAGCAGTAGAGACTATGGAAAAGCTTACACAAAACTTACTCCCTTTTGGAACTTGTACTCAAGTCAGAGCCACAGAGCCCTTGAAAAGTAGCTATGTCACGGTGGAGGCCAGTGCCTGGGTGCCAGCTGCCAGGGCCACACCATTCAATGCGGCAGCCCAGTCCAGATGTTGGAGGAAACAGAGGAATGCAAGGAGGTGCTGAAGGCTAGGAGGAACACGCCCAGAGCTAACTCTGCCGTCTGTCTCTGTGGGTCCGGAGCACTCTGTTCTTATGGTATTAGCCAAAAAGAAAAGATGGAAAAACACTAAAATATTAAACAGACATCATAAGGATGAATTTGTAGAGTGAAACTAGTAAAGTCTTAGAGGGTTGTTTTTCTATTAAGCTTTCTACTTTCAAACAAATTTTAAATTGTCGAAGTTAACAAATGGCAAAGATAAAAAGTATAAAGAGCAATTGTAATAAAAGATTAGTGCTTTAATAACCCCGAATCAGCCTTATTTTACCTAGAGATGCCCCTGGAAGACTTTGAGAACTCTCTCTCTTTATTAAAAGGCAGAAGGTTTATTGAGACGTTTTTGCCTGCTACTAACATGAAGTAGTCTATGAAGGGAACATCATATTGTAAAAGTTCACAAGCAGCTGTGACCACCGAGGGCTTGCAGCAAAAATAATAATCCCTGGAACAAGGAAACAAATTAAGCCATGTCTTCAGTTCTGTAGGTGAAAGTAAAGAAGTATGAGCTCTGATCCCTTTCCTCAAGCCACTTACAGCTTATTCAGGGAGGGAAAGTCAGTACTGACTTTAAGTTAAAGTGGTGCCAAACTTGGTGGCAGTAGCTATAAGCACAGGAAAATGGAAGGGCCGGACAGTGAGCAGGGGCTAGGGGAGGGCCTTGGAGGAAGTCGGACTTCAGCTGAGTACAGGAAGGATGAAGGATGCGAGTAGACTAAAGGTTGGAGAGGGCAGAGCCAGAAGGTGGGGTGTGGATGTTTTTCCTCCTCTCTCTGCTGTCAGCCTGGGCCGCCTCCTTCACTTCCTCTCCCACCTGGATCTTCACGCTTGTGATTCCTTCCCCCAGAAGGCCTTTCCCTCACTTCACCACGAGAACTCATCCTTTAGGTCTCAGTCAAATGGTCTCTTCTTTCTGGAAGTCTGCCCTGATCCCCTAGCCTGGGTTAAATCTTGCTCTGTGCTCCCATGGAACCCCACACTCCTCCCCCATACCACTCATCACATCAACTTGCAGTTTAGTGTTTTTCTGAGTGCTCAAACGTGTGTGCCCACAAGGGAAGGGATCCTGCCTCATTCTTGCTAACCCCCTCGACTGCCTGCATAGCTGGGTGCCTGATAGTAGGAACTCAAGACCTAGTTTTTGAAAGAGAGGGTATACTCTGTCCTAGACGCAGTGTTGGCAGTTAAGGGGAAGGCAGGGAAAGGTGGAATCAGGGAGATAAAAAAACACATGAGGTAGTTTGAGAACCTAGCACACTGTGCAGAAGCCAGGCCAGAGTGGGAGGGCGCCAGTGGAGATGTTATCCTGGACAGGGTATAAAAACATAAAGGTGTTGGGATGTGCAAGAAGGTAGGGATAGAAATGGAGGTGGATGGGTGGCAGGGATGAACTCTGCCTTCCAAAGTTGGGTCTTGTCCTAACTTCTGCACCAGAGATCAAGCCTAATCACAATTCCCACCCTCTTCTCCTGGTCTGGAGTGAGGACTCAAGACAGGCATTGTAGGATTGTGGGTTCTGGTCCTGCTAGTTCCACTAATTCCCTTTGTGACCTTGAACGGAGCAGGGACTTTATTATTTGAGCCTCATCTTCCCAATATGCAAAAAGGGTATAAGGTGGTGATGGGGAGCAAAGGAGAAAATGTACTAGGAAGCTCTGCAAGTTTCTCCATCTCCTTTCCGGACCTCAATTTCCTTACCTCAAAGATGAAGGGACTGGGATTATGTGTAATTCCCAATCCATTCCTGGTACTGAGGGTCAGGTTGAGGTGGGACAGATTTGGGTACAGATGGCCAGTCTGTAGCAGGCTGGCTCTTCTCCACACTGTGAGTTCTGGAAGGCTATCTCCTTGGTCAGATTCTGCTATCTATGACTCAACAGAACTCTTGTAGGCCAAAACAGAACTTCCAGCCAGCCTGGGGGGAGATGATTCTCAACTGAGGGCTATTGCAGAGTCATAGACTGTCCCTAGAGATGACCTTTGCCAGTGCCTTCAGCTGCAGGAACAGGCCCACTGCAGACACGGGCTAGACATAGACATCATGTATGAACAAGTAGCAAACTTCCTAAAATATTATGCACTTGGGTGAAATTTTGACCCTAGAACCAAACCCTACCTCCCTCAATCCTCATTTTGTTTAGAAGGAAAATATGAGGTCAGAAAATTTAAACAGGGGTGCCTTTATTACCCAGTCCTGTCTCACTCAGCCTCTGTATAGGTCCCCTGTTTGCTGTTTGCAGCTTGATACCAGGACTTGACCTTCTGTTGCTGCAGCTGTTTGGGAGATGAGGCAATTTTAAGGTGAAAGTCCTAAAAGAAGCTTTAAAATGATGATGATGATGATGATGATGATGGGTGTGTGCAAGTGCATGCATGTGGGAAAAGGCAGCTTAGAAGATTGGAAGAGAGAAAGAGAGGGAGAGCCCTCAACCACATCTGCGGCCTCCACATTTATTTATTCAGAGACCTCCTACGGAGGGGAAAGAAGTTGGTGCAAGAAAAAAACTCAAGATGGTATATTTTGCATCATCAACTTTAGATTTGGCTTCTCTGAAGCAAGTTGACTTGGCGGGTTTTGCATACAGTTTGTTTTTTGCTGTGGACAGAGGGTGCCTTGAACTTTTTATTTTTCAAATTCAGGAAAGAAAGCCAAGAATGCTAAGTACTCATCTCCCTCTCTCCAATGAGACAGTGGAGGAAAGATTTCCAAGGGTGAGAACGGAGTAATTCCTACTGGGAATTCAAACATCCAAGGAAGGTGCTATGCCAAAATAAATCACACCCTCTAGGAACATTTCCTATAATTTTCTTTTCCCCACCTTTTTAAAAAATGACCTACTCTTACAAGAGTTTATAAAGGGTCAGGAGTCAGTGGCCAGCAAACTGGACTTTCTCTCCAGAGTTGTTGGGGACTTACAATGTGGCGTCAGATACTGATAGAAATTTTGAAGTTCTTTGTTTCTTTAATGTAAAAAGCCAATATAAAGCTTATTGTCTATTGTGTATGAAAAGACTGATTTTCACATGAAGGCTTCAATTCGCAGATAACTTGATTCTTTTAGTCATCACTGATTTGAACATGAGACTAATTCTGAAAAGTTTTTCATATGTGTTGAGATGTAACTAAATGGTGAAATCAGTTGCAGTGTTCTGGGAAAAAAGGGGAAGAAAACGAACCCCACTGTCTGAATTATTTACAGAATTGTCATTTTATTTAGTCCTGATAACGCCTAAGGGAGTAGGGATTATGAGATCACTTTTATGCATGAGGAAATGAAAGCTCAGTGAGGCTGGTTAATGTAACTAAAGTCACAGGGAGGGATTTAACTTTAAGTGGGACTTAACTTGGGTCCTCTGATGCTAAGACAATTGCTCCCTTTCTCCATGTCATGCTGCATGGAGATAGTGCCACTTTTATCTATGTCTTACCATGCCCCGCATCGCCATTTAAATTCCAGCCTAATGATCCGTGCTTGGACCTTTCCAATAACTTATTAACTAGTTAGCACACATTAAATCCATTGTTTCTGACCTTTGGTAGGATGCTTTAATCCAGCTGTTCTGCAAGACCTTTGTGGCCACGTTTTATATATAAATTTAAAACAACGAAAAACTAGTCAAACCAGAAACTTTGTGTTGAACTAAATTTCTTAACATACTATATAATTTGGTACTATAACATTTATCCTAGATGAAGATTAGCTCACAATGGTTATAGAACTCTCAACAAGTCCCAACTTTTTAGTCCAACCATCAAGGTAGTGAACTCTCATCCACGTTCATCTTCCAGCCTTATGGGGCACTTCTGACTGCCCCCGCTCCAGCCTGAGTCCCCTCGTTGCTCGGCAGGTCGGCCACAGGCACTCCGGGGCTGCATCCTGAGTCAGGAGACGCACTCCCTTGGCCCTTCTATGTTCTGCCTGCTTGACCAAATCCCAACTTTCCTCCAAAGCCCAATTCAAGTGCTACCAGTACCTGAGGGGGTCTCCTTTCAACGCAAGCTGTCTTCCTCTGTTGCTCTCCTTTCCCTCAGCTCTGTCTCACGCTGCTCAGGGAGCTACCTGGACCACCATGCACTCTGTCTCCTCAACCATTAGTCCAATTCTTTGATGTCAGGACCACATCTCATGCTTGTCTTTTCCACAGAGCCCTTCCCAGCACCTCAGCGACCACTGCCTGGTAATGAATGTATTTAGCGAAAGGACTGAACATGTCCTGCACTTGGATTTGCTCTATTTACTTTCAACATTCAGTGTGGTCAGAACAGAGGAGTTTACTAGAGATGCAATGAAGCACATTCAGAGGAAAACGGAAGTCTGGAGTTTCAAACACAGATTTCTCTGTGAAAAGGAAATGATGGTAACAACTAGGACCCATAGGATATTCCTGAACGTCAGCCAATTTTGTGCATTCTGGATACACAAATGATCAATGGTCACCAAACTGCGTGGGTGTTGTTAGAAATCTGACATGTTGGTACTGAGGTCAGGGGGATGTGTCGTTTCACTGACACGCAGTTCAAATGCGAATGTTCATTTCTTGACACAGACACACATCTGCTTTAAAATCGCCAATATTCAGGCAGGAATGTCATGGGTAGAGAAGGTCATTATTTCCACTCTGCCACTGAGAAATAAACCTACAGCAATTTATTCAAGGGACCTAATAGGGAGTTCTCTTGGAGGTAGAATTTTCAAGTGAATTGCTTGTAATATTGCATCCTGAATTACCCACATTTCTTGCATGAAACTGAGACACCTACCTAAAACTAAAGAAAATGCTGACAGAGAGGAGCCACGGGATTCTGGAGGTGTGACTGGTTTCCTCCTCCTCCTCTCTCCTTAGCAGCCGCCCCTCATCTGCCCCACTCTGCTACCCTCATCACAGAAGCTTTGAAATAGGTCCCTCGGCTTCCTGCCCTCCCTCCTTCACCCATCCCTGACAGCCCACCCACGTCACTAAGAAAGAGTGGCACTTCCTGCTCTCTACGCCCTCTTAGCCCTTCTCCTCAAGGATCCTGCTCTCCACCAATGAGCACTTCTCCCCCACCTCTTCCTCTCCTGGGCCTCCGTCATGAGCACTTAATCACGCTCAACTCCCCATTTTCATAAAACAAAGAGCTTTTTTTCAATGCCATCACCTCCTATTTTCTAAGCTTCTCTCCTGCTCCCATCACTCCGCTGAACCTCGGTCACCAAGGTTACCATGACCTTCCAACTACTAGTCTAATTAGAGGACTGGTGTCAGTTTGCACCTAAATTTTCCATCACTGCTGACCCCACCCTCCTCCGTGATATGTCATCCTCTCTCGGTTTCTACGACTCCAGACTCTCCTGTCACATCTTCTCTTGCTCTGGCTGTTCCTCCTAAGTTTCCTTCATGTTCCCCTTTTTCTTTCCCCACCCTGACTTAAAGGGGTTGTGTTTCTATAACCATGTGCAGTTAGTACAATGCTAGACCCTGTCTCCTTTTCCAGATCATACCTTGAACTCTGGAAGCCAAAATGAAGTCCTGTTCTGATTGGTGTCCCTGGTGCCCGGTCTAGTGACAGGCTCTTAGTGAGAGCTCAATGGATGTTTGGTGAAAGACTGTTTGAGGAAAGGCAGCCAGGATGAAGGGGAGGTAGAAGAGGGTAATGCAGGGAATGTGAAGAAGGGAGAGAAGGGAGAGAAACGCAGGGCACTTTTCCTGAGTCTGCTTATGTGACAGGAGGCTCATCTGCTTTCGAAGGATGGAGTAGAGGACGCTCTCTCCCCCTGGAGGTAACTTGCCCCAGAACATTCTCACTTCCGCAACAGCAGGAAGAATTGGTAGCCACGTGACTGGAAGCTCCCTTATTGGTAACAGCTGCACAACAGCAGCCCCAGGGCTAGAGCTGTGGGAGAGGATTTCACAACCTCTGTGCTTCAGATGAGTTTCAAACGTTGTTTATGTACATTTATGTGTGTGTTTCCTGGGTCTCTTCTGATTTTAGGAGGCCCAGCCTTGCAAAACAAGCTCAGTGTGCCTCAGCATTTTGTTTGTGCTGATAGCGATGGAATGTACCAGCCCCCTGATGCCAGATCTGGGAGAAACAAAGCAGCTGAAAACAAAGAAGACAGCCAACCCCAGTGGCTTCCTCCCAGAGCTGGTGATGGGAGGTGGGGTTTGAATTGGGGTAAAAAAGATTGGAGAGGGTTTGGACTGGTCGATATATTGACTGAATTACATCCAAAAAGACATATGAGGCAGAATTATATGTTCTTTTTCCATCCTCTTTATCTGAGGAGTAGCAATAGTACAGCAGCCAGAAGCTATGTTAACCACCTTCTTGATAGGAAAGGGACTTGAAAGTACGTGAAGATTGTAATCATCCATTTCCCTAATGCCTATGAGACGGGCATAGGGTTTCTAAAGATTATGGGGAGTTGCCTACAAATTGTTTCCAGAAGGAAAGAGAAGATGCCGCTCTGGATAAAAAAAAAGGAATTGGACCAGATCACTGATTCGCAACCTGGCTGCGCATTAGAATCACCTGGGAGGCTTTAAAACCCCACTGCCAGACCTAATCCCAGACAAATTACATCGAACTTTTGGGGTGGGGCCTGGGCATCCATGTTTTAAAGCTCCCCAGGTTGAAAACCACTGGATTCCATGAAATTCCGTGGGGCATGAAGTTCCCTTATATCTCTGTGTTTGAAATCAGTAATCCAGGAACAGAACTCTGCAGTTGGGAAGGATTTCTCTGCAACTGACTGGGGCTTAATATTTAGATTTAAGCTAAGCTAGTTAACCCCCAATTCTGTCAATAGGTGTTCTATGGAGAAATATGGGAAACTGGTGGATTGGTGGTCAAATAGGTATAGAAATGTTGACTTAGAATCCAAAGTTCTTAGGTCTAGAGGAACCTTGAGACCATCTAGTTTCATTTATCTCTCTGGTTCTCAAAGTGCGGTCCCTAGAGCAGCAGCATCACCCCACCGGGGAGCGTGTTAGAAATGTTCATTCCCAGGCCCCACCCCAAAGCCACGGAATCAGAAACTCTGAGAGTGAGGTACAGAAATCTGTGCTTTAACAAACCTTCTAGGCTATTCTGTGCTCAAGTTTGAGAACCACTGACCTGCTCTAGGAATCCTCTACAGTATGTTGGCCACGTGGTTTAACTGGTTTTATCCCTGTTGGGTAACAAGGAGCTCAGTCGTGTCTGGGGCAGCCCATTCTGCTGTTGAAACTCGTCCTTCAATTCTTTACGATGAAATCTGCTTCACTGTAACTTCTACCTGTGGCTCTAATGCTGTCCTTTGCGATGACCCAGAGTAAACCCAAGTCACACTCCATACTTGAAAGACGTTCAGATAATGCTCCAGGACTTCTGGTTTAATATAACAGGTGGCTGACAGCTCCCAAAGGCACTTTCCCCAGAACTACAGTAAAGAACCTAGGAAGATGCAGAAAAGGTGCCAACTCACATTACCACCCAAAACTAAGTCGGAGGGAGTAGAAGCAGTGGGAGAAAATTTTTGTGAAAGTTTATGTTCTCTTGGAGTAGGGAAGACAATGCTCAGTTTGACACCAAGGCAGACAGGACAAAGATTTATAGATTTGACTATGAAATTATAGATAACTTCACTATATTTTAAAAGCTAAAAGGTAAATGACAGACTGGGGAAAACTCTGAGTCTACACATAACGTTAGACTTTAAGTTTCAGAAGGTAAGGACCATGTGCTTAGTGCACAGCGCGCGCGACGTCTGACACGTAACAGGCTCCCCAAACGTTCATGCACAAAGATGGTTAAGCAGATGAACATATCAAATCAACTCTAAAATTAAAAAAAGGGCCAAGGGCATGTATATGAAATTGATAAAAGAAAAAATAAACCTTTAAAAAATTGTTGCACCCTAATAAAAGTAGGTGGTTAGCACCTATCAGATAGCTAAATTTAATGGTATTGGTGAACATCTGGGGAGATGGGCTTTTGTAGCTACGCACGTGAAGGCCACCCCACACACGGTTTCAGGGCGCACTTTGGCGACACGTATCAAAGCTTCACCGTTTTGCGTGCTGTAGGTTTTGGACATTTATTCTAAGGAAACATACGTGAATGTGCAACTAATTTGATAACGAGGATACGGATTTAAGCTTCATTTATAACAATAAACATTTAGAAATAAATGTCCAAAAAGAGAACACAGGCGGAAATATTTTGTCACAGATAGACAAGAGAATATGACATGGTCATTAAAATGATCTTATACCAAGATGTGTGGTGACGTGGAAAGATTATTCCTTGAAGATGGTTAAGCGATTTTAAAAAAAGGTTACAAAATGGAACGGACGCGTAATGCGATGACTGAGGCCTGACCAAGTTAAAATGCACTGAGGGTGCCTTTAAGACTTTCTCAGATGACATTCTGAAGCCCTTCCACACTTGTCCTTGAAAGGTAAGCCAATCTTCTGAACTTGAAGTGTCCCAGGTGTGTAGGGAGTCTTGGGGACCATCCTGGAAAACGCTCATGGGACCTGGGTCCTAATCTCCACATGTTGCTTGGTGTCCGACCGCTGGCTGCAGGGCAGCACCCGGCACTGCGCGAGTCTGGGCAGCGACTCTTTGTGCTTGCAGGGAGCAACAAACAGCGCTGCCCAGGTGACGGTTTACTAGGTACAGAAAAGGCATTTCCAGCAGAGAAACTAGAATATGAAAAGGCACAGAGACTCAAACGCTTCTGACCTGCTCAGGGAATCGTGAGCAATTCCAGGGGGTCAGGTCTGACCTGGAGTGATGAGGGGACCTGAAGGGAGCAGCGGATGCGATAGAAAGGGAGGCCTTTCTAAAGCAAGCTGAGAGTTCTGTGCTTTTTCCTCATCTTTGCAAATCCGAAGCCTCGGAATGGCATATCGAGATTTGTGTTTCAGAAAGAGCACAGCAGAGGCTACATACTGGAAGCATGCATGTAGGAGAAAGGTTTAAGCAAAGAATACCATATACTTAAAGAACTTTAGGATCACATGTGTTGCCAGTCTGCTAATTAAGTGGTTTCTTCTGGCACCTTCTCGTTTTATGTTGGCCCAGGACTTCCTGGTGGGCTCTAAGCACAAACAGGACTGTGAGCCCACCCCAGGCAGAAAGAGAGAGATGGGTGGTGGCAGACAGAACGCACGCAGGTCTCCTGCTGTCGCCCCGTTCACGTTCCCCTGACCTGGGGCTTGGACAGCTCTGAGGCGGTGGGCATCCCCCCCCCCACCCCCGGGGAAGGGCGTGGCTGTGGGCTCAGGCCTCCCCCGGCCACCTGCTCTGCAGCGGGGCCCGCGGGTGCTCAGCCCTTTCAGCAGCCTCAAAAGTGTTATCGGTGAGACTGAGTCTGAATCTCAGGGTTGGAGTGGGTTAACCGGGGGGAGCATGAGGAAGACAGGAACTGAGAAGGAAGAATTCCCAGGTTTCTGTGAGATCTATGTGTATTTGAAAGAATTCAGAGTCCACTGAGAATGCAATTAGGTGATTTTTGTTTTTGTTTTTGTTTTTTTTTCCCAAAAAATCCAGAACCTATGACTCATGTTCATGAGGACATGCCTGGATGTAGTCATTTTGAGTTTATGGAAAATGTGGTCAGCCCCATAAATCAGTGCTGAGGAATTCTTAAGAGTCATCACCGTGCAAGTAGGCTTGTTGAAGTCTCTTACGGTAATGCAAAACAAAACAGAATAAGCATATAGACAAAGACACAATGTAGTCCTCCCTTTGCTGGAATTCTCTTCTGAATTGCCACAGGGCAGCTTTGAATTCTTGTTCCTAACTGATCTGTGACCTTTCTTGTGTAACTCTGTGTGTGCAACAAGATTTTTGTGGCTGTCATTATGCCTACATTGACACAATTCTCTGCATCTATTTCTCCCGTATGTCTTAAAATTTTATAAAGAAAGCCCTTTAGAAAGTAGGTGACAACCATAATTTGTGTCAGACCTGAGTCAGCTGTGTCCTAAGTCTAAGACCTCCTAGACTTCAAACCTATTGTGATTGGAGAATGGAAATTCAAGGTGGTATTGTGCTTCTCAAAAGCACACCGAACATCTTCAGAAGTAGTAAATGAGATTCAATTTAGATGTTATTTATTAGAGGAAATTCTATGTTTTCATCTCGTTGTTGTTGGCTTTATTCAATCAGGCTCTTGCCCCCAGCTGATTCTTACATCTTACATATGATAATATTTCTTTCTATCCTTCCTCTTTCCAAACCCCTCCTACTTCTCAGGCTGACCTAGTTGATGAATTTGTTTCAGCCAAACTGGTCAGCGGAGAACGAAATGTTAACAGATGTGGTGGGAATGTTTTTCAGTTGCTTTGACATGGGCTTGCATACTGGACTAGAATGTTCTGTCACAAAAAAATGGTACTGCTGACCCTGGCTTGAGGTAGCTTACTGGTTTTTTTTCCTTAATCTGTTAGATGAATCTCATACATGCTAAAGAAAATTTTCCACAGAAACCAGATATATAACTTATAATGCCAAATACCACCATGGGTATAAAGTTTATGGCATAGGCTCATTTTGCTTCACTGTAGAGTTTTTACTTTAAAATTTGCTATAGCAATGTGTTCTTGTTGACCTTCACAGACAAAATACAGATCCCATAGGTCATAAGGGCCACGGTGGCCCAGCATTTCTATGACCTGGTTTGTTACATGTCATACTTGCCTGCTGTTCCTGCTACAACCTGGACCAGGAACAGCTAATTGGGCTGTAGCATGCACAGACAATGACGCTTTAGACCAAATCCCTTCAGCCACAAACCTTCCACTGTCACCAGGTGCGAAGGAGAGGCGCCTGCCTAATGGGCTCTGCTTTCCTGTTTTATTAGCTGTGTCGTGTTGAAGAGTGGGTACGGCTAAGACATGGGCATATTCGAGGCACGCTGGTTGCAGTGCGGTTTGGATTTTGCATCAGTCCTCCGCAGATAGTAGAAAAACACAAAACAAATGCCTGCTGTGGACCTAGCATGACCATGTGTTCAATATTGGCCAAATGCTTTGCAGCATTACAATCTCCAACCAGTCACCCTATGAAGTAGTTATTGTCATCTGCTTTATAAAGATCAAGTTCAGAGAGGTTAAGTGACTTGCCTAGAGTTAACTTCCAGCCAGAAAGGAAGCGAGATCCAAGCCCAACTCTACCTGATTGGAAGGGAGCTCTAAATCAGACACCTTCATTCTGCTTTTGGGTGAATGTGGCTGATTCCTTGAGAAGCAGATGGAAGGTGAAGGTTGCTGACAGCTGAGGGAGAGCTGGTTCCAAGCTTTGCTCTGTTAAATGTATGGAAGAGAGACTTGTTCTTCCAAGAAGACACAGCAATCCTGCGACTTCAGCAGAACAAGGCTGTTTCCAGTGTTGACACTGTCTGAATACAACGAGTGATTCCGCTCCTCTGTTTCCTCACTTACAAAATGAAGACACGGGCAGATGGCTTCTCAGGTCTCTGCTGGCTCCTCCCTTTCTAAGTCCTCTTTTTTGGAGATGTTCCAAGCTTGGCCCGGACAGTTTTGAGGCAAATCTTATCAGGGTAGAAGGTCCTCCTGTGATTTTGGACCATTTGGGCCCAACGCCTGCTGGAAGACGGTGGGAGTTTTCTGTGGCCCCTATTTCCGTGCCCCGCCGTGTGGCTCTGGCACCCTGTTTGCCACCGCTGTCCAGAGTGGCGGGGAGCAGCGGGCCTCTCTCCTGGGGTGGCCCAAAGTCAGAACCAGCCCGTCTTTATTTACTCACCGTACCTACACATTAAGTTCAGGTCCTAGGAAGCTAAACCCAGCCCACTTCTGTCAGAATTCTTTTCAGAAAAGCAAGTCAAACCTCAATGTCCTGCAAAACACGGGATTTTGAAAACTAGTATCTTATTTGTCCCTGCGTGACATAATAGCTGGATTTATTTACTTGGAGTTATTCTAGCTCTACAGAGACAGGGAGACAGAAAAAGACTGTGTGTGTGACACCATTACTGAATCCTACCGTGTCTCCCGGCTGTGGACGCATCACGGACACGCGATCATATCCTTTCCTTAGCAGGACCCACAAGGCATCGAGTTTTCCCTGGAATAAAAAAAAAATGCACCAAGATTACACGTGGCCAGCACAGACCTGTAGGGATTTCCGTGCTTCTCCGATTGTGTGAACAACGCAGCGCCAGCCATGTGGTTGTGACTGGGTAAGTGACTCTCTCGTCCCTCAGTTCAGAAACATAGGAGAAGAGACACTGAACTGAGGACTCTGATGCTTCAGTGCAGCCCCAAGTTCACAAACACAGAGATGTTCGTTTAGGCCATTGGCTTTGCCCTTGCCGAATTTCTGGGCACATCCTAACGTAAGTGTATCTTTTCAACTTTCACTGTCTATGTTCAACTTTCATTAAAGTTTCCTGCTCACCCCCGCACCACCCCCCGCCACAGCGCTCAGAGTTCGCATGTGAAAACAATGAAGACAGACCAGGGGAATTGCTAAACAGAAGTGTCCAGCAGGCAAGGCCAATGGAAGGCCCCTGGGGTGAGGACACCTGCCTGTCCCCCAGGCTCACTCCAAAGCTACAGCTTGCTCAGGAATCCAAGGATCGAGGGACATATTACCAAAAATCACAGGTTACCCCAATTTGCAACTTCTCTGGAGCTGCAGGTAACTGACTGTATCTGAGAAGAGTGCCTTCCCAGTATCCAGTGAAGGCTGTCTCAGGCCTCTGGCCATTCTAGTGCCCTAGACGTGATGAATGAAGGCTGGTTCCTGCCATTGCCAATACAAAATGAAAAAAAAAAGACATTTATTCAGCTTTGTTCTTAGTATTACCCGTGGCTGGTGACTCCATCCACAGGCAGAAGTCCCCTTTACTTTGCTTTACTTTTTGTCACTGCTCTTGTGGTAGGCAGAAACATCCCCTCCCCCACCTTCAAAGATGACATCCCATTTTCTGGGACCTGTGAATATGTTACCTTCCATGGCAAAAAGAACTTTGTAGACTGATTAAATTAGGGATCTCGGGATGAAGAGAGTATTCCGGGTTGCCCGAGTGGACTCAGTCTAACCGCACGGGTCCCAAACAGAGGGGGCAGGAGTGTCAGAGTCTGAGGAGGAGATGTGCCCACAGGAGCGAAGTCAGAGTGATTCAAGCCACAAGGACTCAGTCGACTCTTGCCGGCTTTGGAGATGGGTGGGGCTATAGCCCGGGAGTGTGGCTGCCTCTAGATTCTGGAAAAAGCAAGGAGGTGAATTTTCTTCTAAAGTCTCAAAGAGAAAAAAAAAATGCAGCCCTGGCCTCACCTTGACTTTAGCTCAACGAGACCCATGTTGGACCTCCAGGGCGGTAAGATAACACACGTGTGCTGTGTAAGTCAGTAGGTTTATGGTGATTTGTTGCAGCAGCAACAGGAAACGAGCACAGCCCTTATCGTCCCCTGACATTGTCTGTGTTTATTTGCTTATTGTCTGTCGTCGCCAACTGGAATGCCAGCTCCCAGGAAAGCAGAGGTGTCACTGGTTCTGCCCAGCCCTTAATTCAGCATCTAATGCTCAGTGAAGATCTGTTGGACGAATGAATGGATTCAGTGCTGCTAAGTGCTGGGTTGGGTGCTTTTACTGGCGTCTTCTCATTCATTCTACCAGCAGTCCGAAAGATTTACGGAGAGGAAACGGAGGGTCAGAGAGATCGACTAACTTGCCCAAAGGCACACAGCTTGTTTACTGGAGAGGTGTGACTGTAGACTGCAACTCTTTAAGCACTTGTGAAACAACTTCATGTGTTAGGAACAGAATTTTTAAGAAATAAAATAAGATTAGAGTTAATTACACATGGTGAGGGTAAGTGTCGATCCTGTGAAAGATATGCTTCAGTGTGCAGGCATGTGTATGATGAGTGTGTGTGTGTGCACACATGGACATGCATGGGCACACGCTGGGCCAAGACGTATTTCCCACTGGGGACCCAGGCAGGTGTGCTGGAGAACACTGGTCTGGAAGAGCCTTTGCGGGATAGTGCTGGCAAGGCCAGGGGTGTCTAGAGAGTTCAAGTTCCTCGACAAAAGCTTTCATAGTGGCAATGTTAATTTATGAATATCGTCTCGAGCCCTGGCGGGTGTGGCTCAGTGGATGGAATGCTGGCCTGTGAACCAGAGGGTCACCTGTTTGATTGCCAGTCAGGGCACATGTCTGGGTTGCGGGCCAGGTCCCCAGTAGGGGGAGCGCATGAGGCGACCACACATTGATGTTTCTCTCCCTCTCTCTCTCCCCACCCTTCCCTCTCTAAAAATAAATAAATAAAATCTTAAAAAAAAAGAATATCATCTCAAAGACTTTGTTTTCTGAAATTACTTTCTAGTGGGTTATATTCTGATACAAAAAGTATGCTCTTGAGCCTTTATCAACTATTGCTCAAGGTCTTGGGGTTAAATTTTGCCTTGCTAAGTGTAGTGTTTCTCATCTTTTTGGCAAAGTATTTATAAAAGCCTCTAAAAATATTTTGAAATGACTTTAGAGTGCTGTGTTCAGCATGGTTTTCTGCATTCAACCCGTTTCAATCATCAGTAACATGTTTTCCTTTAAGGTTCTTTGGGATAAGCATTTATATTTCAGTGTATAACCAGGTGGATTTCCTGAAAGAATGCCTCTTTTTCTTTCCCTTTTTGGGGGGAGACTAACAGTATTTGGTTTTGTAAATCAGCCCACCCACAGTATTCTGAGTGCTAGTCACTCCTTGACAAATAAGGAGCAATGAGAGGCCACTGTGGAAACACATTAATGAACTCAGCAGAAATTTAGAGCCACATGCAGAGCGAAAGAGCAGAGGCCACCTAGATGTATGAATCGTAAATTATGTTTTTTTGTGTGTCAACAAATCACAGTGTAATATTTAATCACAAAATGACTGATTGCAGACTGCCTGGGTTTGTATTTTGGCTCTACCCGTCCCTAGCTCTGCAGCCTTGGACAAGTTGTTTCATCGCCCTAAGGCTTACTGCTCCCATCTTTAAAATGAAGATAATGATGTTGTCTGTCCTATGGACTTGGTATAAGGCTCACGATTAGATATTGATGTTAGGCGCTGGTCTCCTAGAAAGTATTCATTAAATGTTATCTATGATCCTGGTAAAGACATTAAAATGATCAGTTGTGAGCCTCTGTAGACAGATGGAAAAGAATGTAATGCAGAGTATAAAAGCCCAACAATTTGAACTTTATTAGCAGGTATCTCCCCAACCTCTCTTCTGTGCCCTTTCAACCTTATTTCCCCGTATCCCTCAAGCCACACGTCTTCTTTTTCAGCATGGCATGATCTGGCTTCTCTGGGAGTGTTTGGTGGCTCCAACACTCCCTTGAAGGCCACCCATGGCATCCCGAGTGCCAGATGCCTTGGCCACCCGCGTGACTCATTTTACTTGATTCTTCTGAGAGCTCTGATGTGCTTGGCCTCTCCCTTCCGTACACTATTCTGCAGCTTTTGTGCCATCAGCCTCTGCCTGCTCCTCCCCTCTGCCTACAGCTTCCACAGCGGTGTTGCCCTGGGCCCTCTTTTAGTCCCGCCCCCCAGGCTGGGAGCTCATCCCGCACTCTCATCCAGTTTCATGGGTCAGATCTCCCCCTTTCTGCTGATGCCTCACAAATTCTATCTTCAGCTTAGTCTACTCTTAAACTCTGGATCTGGGCATCCAGTGACCTGCTAAATCTCAGTTGTGACATAGATGTGTCACAGGTATTGAAAATCAAACATCACAAGTTGAGCTATCTTTCTCCAAACCTGCTCCTCCTTTTGTATACCCTGCCTTGGCTCATGGCACCACCTTCCAACCAGATGGGCAAGCTGGACCAGCCTCCACCACCTCCGTGCCTCCAAATTCCACCACGCCTTGTGGATATTTTCATTGTAACAGCTCTCCGGTTGCCTCTTCCCGTCTACCCCTATCCCACCGGCTCTGTGGGTGCCCCCTTGGCCCAGGCCCTTACCTTGTCACTCACTTTATAAACAGTTTCCTGCAGGTTCCCTGTCCTCTCCTACTTGATTAATGCCAGATTTCATTACTAGTCTAAATGAACGCATTGCAGTTAATAAAATAAAGCAAGAACCATCTTAGCATCAGTGTGAATTTGGGCAAGTTGCCGAACCTCTCTGTGCTGTGGTCTCTCCATTTGTGAATGGGAGTAGCATTAGCTTCTACTTTTGAGGCTTGCTATGAGAAATAAAGGAGTGAGTGCATGGAAAGCCCTGGATCTGGGCCTGACTTGTGCATGTTTTATCCAGGTGGGTGCTTCATCCAGGTGAATCGCTGTTGCTGGATTCTCCTGGCCAAGGTGACACTAGCTGGTTCTAGTTATAGCCTCAGTGTTCTGAGGTCTGACTGTCCCACAGAGGAACCTGAAGTCTCCACTCCATGGCATAGAAAACAGTCTGGGTAATCTACACATTCTGTACCTCTTTCTACGCTTACACCTGGGAGCTTTTTATGCAGGAGCGGATGTGAGCTTTAGAATAAATATGTTTATAGCTCTCTGAAGTCAAAGGCAAACGCATATCAAAGGCTCTTGGAGACTAGAGTGTCTGAGTGTTGGCAGAAGCCTGTCATTTCAAGGCAGCAGCTAACGTGCTTATAAATAACCTC
This sequence comes from Micronycteris hirsuta, assembly GCA_004026765.1. Lineage (NCBI taxonomy): Eukaryota > Metazoa > Chordata > Mammalia > Chiroptera > Phyllostomidae > Micronycteris > Micronycteris hirsuta. The sequence continues at coordinate 74,409 of PVJI01005257.1, read as the reverse complement.
CTTTTGGGGCCAGAAGAGCCTCATTACTCTGCTTAGCTCAGAAGTAAGCGTCCACCATGCACAGGATGATATCTGCACAGGATGCATTTCAAGATGCTGGTCCTCACTCCCCAGGAGAAATGCCCACCTGCTTCTGGAGCGAAAAGATTTTCCTAACGACCTATTGACCCTGACTGGATTAGCTGACATTTAAAAATTGCTTTCTTTCACTTGAGGTTGACGCATTTGGACTATAAAATGAGAAATTCATCAATTCTAGGCTCCCAATGCACCTCCGCCTCAGCCAATAACCAATAACTTCTATTCCACAAAGCCAAACTGAAAGTCCTATGTAAACTGTAGCTTTTGTTTCTTCCTAAATAATAAGATTGTGCCAGGAAGGTTTATGCCACCATCATTCAAAGCACTGTGGTGCATGGCGTTTGTGGCTGGGTTTTTCTTTCCCATTTATTTATTTATTTATTTATTTATTTATTTTGGCGAGCAGCCACTATGTCTTCCCTTCTGGTCTGTCTGCCTTACCGAGATGGAAATTAGTCAGAGAATGAGAATTTTTAGGGTAGTTCAACTTATAGGGTCATTATACACTAACACTGGAATTTTTACACTTTGAAACAGATGGTAAATATTGTGCTCCATGCTTCCCTTCAAATGAAATATTGCATAAAGTTGCAAACTTTTCCTACACACGCATGCACACACTCGCATGGTGATTTTTGTTGGCTCTTTTTTTTCTTGTTGGTCTTTTTCTCTGTTCAACATCAACAGTACATCTGACAACATTTAAAGCTTCAGTCGCATGTACTGAGCTACATCTAGTACAGTGTCATGACTGAAAGCTGCCTGATTACAAGGTCAAAGGGGTTAAGCCCAGGACAACAGGTGGGCTTAACAGAAAACGGACAGAAGGCCGCCCGTGCCCAGGCCCTGCCACAAGCCAAGGCCGGTCTGGCTCCCGCAGAGGACAGCCAGCCTGCCTGGCCTGCCGGGGTCTGGCTTTTGTCCTTCAGCTGTCACTTCTGTCATTTCCAGTCATGTGGAGGGGCTACTTGAAAAGGAGAAAAATCATTTCCCTGAAGGCTGCAACCCTTCCAGCAAACCTGAAAACAGTCCTGGTTTTAATCTATCTGGTGGCCGTATATCTGGGCATTACTTAACTTGTCTAAAATGGTCAGTCCCAATTTAATGAGAAACATGGGGTGCTGTCAATCCAGGGGGTAAAAACCAAGCAAAGAAAAATTCAGGCCGAACAGTCATGAGCCTGGAATGAGGAAATGGTGAAGTGTGGTCAGTGCCTTAAATCAGACTGGGGGACGGTGGAGAGAAGCCCACCGTGGACTCCTTCTCTTGATAAGTTCCCACTGGGTTTGCTTAGCAAATGTGCTCACCTGCTTCTCAAATCTATTTCATGAAATGCATGAAAAAAGTGAGTTAAATGCAATACTTTAAAAGCTGAATATGATTCTGACCACTTTCACTGAGGAACTAGGAATCTTCCCCATAACCCCCCGAAAGTTTTGCACTGGGAGGGCTGTTCTCCCTATTTCCAGTAGGGGCAGTGAGTCAACTGGGTTGTCTCCATGAGCTGCCTGCCCCCATTTGCTCTCTGTTTCTCTGTCTTCCTGGCTCTGTGCCTTGGAAGCCTGACCTCCTCAGACGGCGTCATCTGGTTTCTCTTTGGTCTGGCCAATAGGCGACACCGGAAGGAGATGAGAGGGCAAGATTAGGGGGAGGCTGGGGCATTTATTCCTTCCACTCCCTCTTCGACTCCCTGCCTCCAACAGCAGCTGCATTCTTACAAGGCACGGTTCTGCAAACACTTTCTGTGAAGGGCCAGAGTGTAAATATTTTAGGCTTTGAAGGTCAATAGGCAAATGCAGGATGTTATGTTATGTAGGTACTTACATAGCCATTTAAAAATATGAAAACCATTCTTAGCTTGTAGACTATATAAAAACAGGTGGCGGGCCAGATTTAGACTGCTGACTCCCTCTCTAGGGCCACAGTTCCCATTGGACAGCTTCATCTCTAAGGCATTAGCTCCAGGGATACCATCTGCCTTCCTTGCCCTCAGGCCTAGGGGTGTGGCAGCTTCCACTGTTGCACACTTGTCCATGGTGCTTCACCATAGTTGTGGGTTCCCTTACCCTGCCCACTTAGTTTTTTTCACACCTATGCTAGTTTAAACCTTTGAGCGTGGCTTCTGTTTCCTGCCAGGATTGTGACAAATCCAGTGAGATGGTTCAGGAAAGGGAAGCAGAGTTTATGGTGCTACCTGAGGCTACATGCTTTGTCCAAGGCCTAGTTATGTCCACTGCACTGTAGCTAGAATGAGGCTCACCTCTGAGCATGCATCGTGCTGACACTGAATTTCTGATAGCAAGTCTGCCCTTCTTCTGGACAAACTGTATACATTTTGACTTTTGAATTCCTTTCTGTGTTTTTATTTTCAAGCCCTCTTGTTCCGGCCCTCCCCTTACCCCGGTCAGCCCAGATACACATAAGATGACCTCTCTTTCTCTGCTTTCCTTATAGAGGTGGCAAGAAGAATGTCACTATCCTTGGAGACTGGGGGTACCAAAGCGACATGTGTGGGTCACGGGAGACAGTGGAACCAGCGCGATGCTCGGAGAAGGGTTTCACAATTACATCCTATGCTTCAGCTCTTCAACAACAGATGGTGGAGTCTCTACTCTGTGCCAGGTACAGTGCTATTTATTGGCAGTTCAGAGATGAGTTAAGCATAATTGGTGCTTTTCAGGGGGTCAAATCTGGTGGAAAGAAGATTCACAAACATGGGCAACACATCAGGGCAATGGTACACCTCCTACCTAGCAGTGCGAACTGAGCAAGCGTTGGCATGAGCTGCCCCACCAGCAGGAGGGGCATTCACACTCTCTCCTGTCCTAACTCCTAACGAGGGACTCCTGCTGAAGAGCTTAGCGAGTCCACCAACATCACAGGACTTTCCCACCTGGCTGTTCGGGTGATTCCTTGAGACTGAGATTCTCAGCCACTTGGCATTAATCCCGCAGCTGTGTTTGTGGAAAATGGACTGTGAAATCTGATGTGGGTCTCCTTGCTGAGACTCCTGACAAATCAACGAGGTTGGATTGTGCACTCTTTGCCAGATACCACACTTCCTGCTCTCAAGAAACCTCCAGGGGAAGGCTGGTTGGGACCTTCCGCGACGATTTCTTAACTGAGTTTGTTAAAACCCATATTACTGGGATCCATTCCCAATGTTGTTGATTCAGTAGATCTGGGCTGGGACCTGAGAACGTGCATTTCTAAAACTTCCAAGGGGGATGCTGACGCTGCTGGTCCAGGGGCCAGTGAGAACCAGTGATTTAACACAATGACAACAGAGGAGGCTCAAGAGCAGGGGCTGAGGAGGGAGTGGTAACTGGGGCAACAGAAGGGCATCACTTGGGGAGTTTAGTTGGGAAATTTGAAAAGGAAGCATGGGGGAGGGAAAAGGAGTTTCGCTTAATGAAAACGAGTGAGCAAGTTGTGATGGGCAGTGCAACTGTGAAAGCCTTTTAGGGGACTCTAAGTCATTAGGTTTGGGACATTAGGCCTGGGAATCTGTATTTTTAAAGCTCTCCCAGGTGCTTCTGATACTCAGCTAGCTTTGCGACTTCTGCATACTCAGGTTCCCGACAAACACTCAATGAATTGATACTAATCCAAGTGGGTGTTGGGAACAGTTTTAGATTTCTAAGCCCAGTTCTCCATATCCCTATGTATTTCATAAAACTCAGTTCTAAACCACCAGTTAATAGAGGAATAACGTGCTTTCAAGCACAGATTAGATTCTTCAAACAGAATTCATGTTCTCTCAATGTCCAAGATCACAGAAAAGAAAATCTGGCTATAACCAAATATGTTGTGTTAGTCACAATGTACAGATGGCTGCAAACGACATCATGGAAAAATCTCTTTCTTCTTCATCTCTGAGATTCTCTTTGGCTCCTTCCTGTCTGTGCACGCATGCACGCCACTGCACGCTCTACATTAGAAAATAACTGCAAGCAAACAGCTGTTAGTCAAACACACTACATTTTGCCCACATCTTTCCAGAGTTCAACCCATTGCCTCAGGGCTTTTATCTTAAAAAAGAATTTCACTGCTTTAAACATGGCAAACCAAAATGAAAATACATTGCAATTAGTGCAGGCATGAGCTGGCTTGGCAGGGAAGAGACAACTACCAATGAAGTTTCACTCCGCTGTTTAAGAAGGTTATTTCTTTTGATTTCATAGGAGAAAGGCTGTTCTAAAATGAACAGATAACTCAGAGAATAGTGAATATTATTTTTGCTGTCATCAGAAGAGGAGTAAGGTTTTATGTTCCCGTGCGTGCGGGGGTTGTGTGTGTGTGTTTGTGATGACAGCTGGCTCATATATTAAGTCTTTCACTGGAGGCCTTGGAGTCGGTCCAGTTCTGTTGGGAGCACGGAACTAGAGGCTGTAGACCTGAGTTGGGCTCTTGGACTCTGGGCCTTGGAAGGACGAGGACTGCTCATCTCAGTTTTCTCATACATGAAATGAAGGAGTGGGGACAGATTCTCTCCGAGTCTTCTAAGCTATGATTTTCTCATGATCTTTGATGATTGGTATAGTGCGTAGGCTAACGGGCAAAAAGCCTGAAGAGTCAAGGCATTGAATGAATCACATATATTCAAAGGCATTTGTGCCCCAGAGCAAGAGAAAAGAGGCCTTCAGGAAGCATGAACTGCCTCTTACGGTTTAAACTTCCCAATAAGCTAAAGAGATTTTAAGGTCTAGAGTTGTGGGGGGAAGAGAGATGAAGAAAAAAGGGCTTTGGCTCACAGTGAGAGACAGTGAGTCCCAGACCCACACCAACACAGTCCACCTCTGTGTTCTGACGCACTGGCAGGAAGGGAATGAAATGGGCTTATGTTACGGCAAGAGGACTAGAGATTAGGTGTTAAGGGGACTCCATTGTTAGTTCACGGAATTGCCTACCAACGGAATGCTATAGAAATTTATAAAGATCCTCTGGGGTCACTACCCAAGTCCATTCTCATTACACTACTTTGTCATGATGATTTTAAAAAGCCTAGTTCTCAATCTTAATCATGCAGAAACTGAGAAAAAGTAAGGACCTATGCTTTTAAGTCCATGATTTAAGAAATTTGTTCCTCTGCCATCATCTGGAATGTGGTTTGTTATTTCATCATGTCAAGGAGTCTGATTCTTACTACATAAGTGTTTGATCAGGAGTGAGGGTGGGTTTTTGAGTAGAGAGACGCACCTTGATCGGAGAGTACCACTTCCGGGGGGACGAGGGCCGGCGCATGTTGTTGTTGAGGTTCCGAGGCTCAGGGAATTCATACTCTTGCTCCGGCATCTTGACTCTTGCATTCTTTGCCTTTTCCAACTTAGCACCTTCTTCCGTGGAGCCCTTTTCTCCCCAACGAACCTAAATTAAGCAACACACAAAAAAGCAAAATGACAAAATAGAATATGATGCCCCCAGAGAATGGGGTCGCAAGTACATGTGTGATATGCAACGCGGGTGCTCCCCAATCCTCATCCTTTGGGCTCTGAGGGAGAGGGAAGAGGGAGGTGTGGAAAAAGGGGAAGGGGGAGGGCAGAAGGAGCAGAAGAGAACAAACCACGGGTGGATATTTACGGGTGGAATTGTTTAGGCAGTGAGGAGAGCAGGTGCAAAAGTTTTGCAGGCCCAGGTGAGAACTTTGGATTTTACTCCAGTTGAGAGAAGAAACTGCTGGGGAGTTTTGAGTGAACTGCTCTTATTCACAATGGGCAAGATATGGGGTGCACAGTTAAAGGCTGCACCTGCCATTTCTCCATCTGATGCCTCACCATTCACATCCCCACCAGATCTCAAGTATGAGTTTTCATCGGTTTGCTTGGGTTTCCCATCATTGAGTGGGCAGCACATAGATATGAATACAATAGTCCTCCCTTATCCATGGGGATATGTTCCAAGACCCCAGTGGATGCCTGAAACTATGAATAGTACTAAACCCTGTATGTACTGTTTTTTTCCTTTACACACATACCTAGGAGAGTTTAATTTATAAACTAGGTACGGTGAGATTAACAATGATAAATACTAGTAAAATAAAATGATTATAGCAATAAGCTCTTATAAAAGTTATGTGAATGTGGTCTCTCTCTTTCAGCAAACTAGCATGAATTTCTTTGTCCTTGTTCACAAGTTCACAGATAGAAGATTCATTCTCGTGATGGATCTCAGCAACCTCAGCACATGATTTTTTTCCTTGGCTTAGTAAGTAGGGAATTTTCACCTTTTCACTAAAAGGAAACATTTTTATGGCTTCTCTTTGGCATATAATAGTACAATAGGTTACTTGAACACCAGCACTGCAATGCCTCGTCAGATGTTCTGATAACCAGGGTGGCTACTAAGTGACCGGCGGGAGCGTATGCAGTGCGGATATGCTGGATGAAAGGGTGATTCACATCCCAGGAGGGATGGAGCGGGACAGATCGAGATTTCATCATGCTACTCAGAACGATGTGTCGCTTAAAACCTATGAATTGTTTATTTCTGGAATTTTCCATTTAATATTTTTGGAGCACTGCTGACCACAGGTAACTGAAACTGTGGAAAACGAAAACACAGACAAGGGGACTACTGTACGTTAAGCTGTTCTCTTACCTCCATCCTTTTGATGCCTCCAACGCCTCGCCCGCCGTAATAAGAGGCATCTACCGTGGGCCACTTTTTCTTGGGCAGACCGTCATCGTCTTCCTCCTGTAGAGAGATTGTGGATGTGAAGGAAGCAAAGCGCCATGGCTGTGTGTGTGTGACCACTACGGCAGCTTGGCCAATAGGAGACTGCCTGGGCAAAATGTCAGGGCTCCCACTCACTGGGGCCTTGGGGAAGTCACTTAACCCGTCTAAGCTTATCTCGTTCGGTTGTTTCTCGGAGCTGGCAGTTCTGGGTTTTGTCCCTTTGCATTTTGCTTTTCCAATCATTTGATGGTGTCAAATGAATGCTAGTTCTCTACTTCTCACTCCTTGTACCTGCTAATTTTAAAAGATTTATGATGATGAAACATTACAAAATAATAAAATAAAAAGAAAAGCCCCAAATAATAAAGTGGTTCACAGTATTTTGCCTTGTAATTCTCAGAAGGCTTGTGATGTCAAACCAGGAACCTTAGGCATCTTACATTGTGGTCAAACTTTCCGGAGGCGGACTTTCTGGAGGCGGATGCGGCTGTCTGCATGTCATCTATGAAATGTGGCTTCAAAAAGCCTGGCCTAGTGCCGTTTTCCGAAGGAGATAACTAAAATTATATCATCCAAAACTGACTACAGCAGCACCAAGAACGTTCGAGACTCCAAGAATAAAGCTGCTTTTCAATAGGGAAATGAACTGGTTTGATGAGTCTCCTAATTTTTTAGATGACAAGATGACAAACACTAGAGACCATCTAACTGAGCGTTTCCACCGCCCAGAGGAGGGCAGTCGGATTCGGAGAAAGGAAGAGACCGATGGAGTTGCAGTTCTGGTCTCCTGATGCTTTGTCCCAGGATCTTCCCCACACCTGCACCCCCAGCTGCGCTTCCTCTCATGTCTTCTCTTCGTGCCCAGGACACGATGCTGCCTCTATTTCTGGGCGGTGCCCAAGTAAGGAGGCGGGACCAGCCTCCTGCGCAAGCGCAGGGCCGGTGTTCCCACTCTAGGAAATGCCAAAACTTAAATCAGCTCCACATGCTCCTGATCCACCAAGCCTGACGTTTAATCCCCTGACCCGAGCTTGCCTGCCAAACTCAAAAATAACAGCAGCAAAAGACAACACGAAGGCCCAGGTTCGACCAACGGGAGAGTCAGAATTTCCCTGCAGTTACCATGGCTCTGTTTACACATTCTAGAGACCCGAGGGTTTTGCAACCTTCGGACAAGAAGGAAGGGAAGCTTTGATGTGTCTTTGGCCAAAAATTGATGGAGTAAAATCACAGTCCCCAGCATTTCCACTAAGAAAATCAGCAGCACCCAAAGTGAATGTCTACATCTAATTAAGTTCAAGGGTTCTTGGCAAGTTCCCCTCACACTGTCCTTCAAGGATATAGCAGGGAAGGGAAAACCGCCACTATAGAAATCCTCTATGGTTATTGGACAGCAGACTGGGTAAGCTGACTTGATTTGTGTGAGCAAAGTATAGGAATCAGAGGTTTATGAGCAGTCGGCAAAAGATCAGCAAAAACAGTGGAACTGAGCTACCGGGAAACTGCCAAGGCCCACCTGAGGGAATGGCTGTCAGAACCTCCCAGAAGTGGGGGTGGCGGGGGTGCTAAAGAAGAAGCTATTTAATAGTCTGTCAGAAGCTATTCATCGGCTGCATTGTGTTGTAACCACGTACTTTTAAACCTCCTGGAAAAGTCCCTATGCGAACGGCCTAGTGCCAGTGGTGCCTTTGGGGGAGTGTAGCAATTGGGTGTGTTAGGTGGTATCTAGCGAATGAAGAAGAGGGGGTATCACAGGAGAAGCAGGAAGGAGGAGTCACTGGTGCCTGAAGAAACCACAGAGATTAGGGAGGGGTGCTGGTTTCCCAGCAGCGGAAGTTAATGTTTACATCTCAAAGGATGTGGTAGCCCCAGATGTCCAGTTGGTTGATGTTTGGGTCACACGAGTGGCAGCACATTACTCAGATGGTAGAGGCCCATTCTGACCTGCTTGTCCTTAGTCACAGTCCTGCTCTAGAAAGAAGTGGCTGTAGACTAGGAAGTCTGATGCACACGTTTGGTTAGCCCCAGACTGGGTTAGTCTTGGGCTCCCTCAGACACTGAACTGTTCCATTTTTCCAATCATGTTGGGTTTTTGAACCGCTCCATGTCTCAACATTCACAGCTCTGTATGCTTGTAACACCGGTCCTCCACTTCTCCTACCCATCTTTTAAGGTGTGGCTCGAATGTAACCTATTCTGTGAAGATCTCCCTGACTGCCCAGAGAATTCACTGCTCCCTTCTTGTGTTCCTTACAGCTCCTTGTAGTGACCTTCCCTCCCTCAACAAATATTTAACTTTTAGTTAGTGATTAAGCAAACCAGTGAGTAGAAGGGCGAGATCTCTGACCCCAGAGCTGCTTTACTCTTCCATATAGACTGTGCCCTGGACAACACCACAGACGATGTGGACAGCTCCCCCTGGAGTTGCGCATGCGGTGTCCCTCTTAGATCTAGACTACAAGTTCTTGAACAGTCCTGCTTCTCTGATATCCAGGTGGCCAGCTTGACCCAAACAGGCTCTCACCCCCCATCCACTGCAGGTGCCAGAGAGACCATCTATGGAAAGGAGAATGTAACTGAAACAGAATAGCACCCAAGGAAATTGTTTTAAATCTGCCTTTGAATTCATTTAGAAGTCCATTGAACTGGAACGCATCTTAAATCCTTATGATAAGCCTGATAGCCCATCCTTCAGCCACTTACACAGATAACAGTACTGAGCCTCCTGCTTGCCAGCATAGAGTTATATTTTGAGAAAAATAAAGGGGATGCAGCTGTCAGCAAGATCATTTACGTTTATAGAGAAGTAAGTTCTGTGAGGGCGATGACATGGAGCAAGTGAAGGACAAAGGCCGCAGAACTCCCAGGCTCAGGAGATTCTGGAGGGCTGGTCCTAAAGTAGAATTGGCTGTCCGTCTCATCTGAGGTCCCAGGGAAGCCGCCCTCAGTGTCAGTCTTGGGGATTAATTCCTAGGAGTGAACTGAAAGACCCAGCAACACTTCTGTTCGTAAATACAAAATTTCCAAATGACCCAAGATTTCCCTGTTCTGAGCTGCATAACATGCCATGGAACCATCAAAACTGGTCACATACCCACAGGATTAAGGATGCGCAAGAGTTTCGTGGCATTGTTCATTAAAGGGTAGTATACGTTTTTAAGAAGCAATGTTTCTTGTGTAAACTATTAAAACATTGAGTGCTGAATTCTGGACCTGTTCTAGACTTCCGTTTGAGGCGTACCTATGTGTGTTAGTGTGCACTGGTGTGCAGTTGTCCACTGTGGTAGCCCGGCCCTCCTCCCCTCCAGAGAGGGGGGGCTGCTCTGCCTGTCTGTGCAGACACAGCTGTAAGGGTTACCAGGGCTGCTGCTTGGTCCTAGTTGAATAATTTTTCCATCACTCAGGAATTGCCATTCAAAAATTCCTGCCTCACAGAAATTGTTAGGATCAATGAGCATGATAATAAACCTGGAAATAAGTTCATCATTCAAAGGCAGGCGCCCGCTGTTAACCGGGTGCCCATCCAGTGTCCATGCCTTCATTACACAGCCCTCTCCTCTCAAACGGAGTCCGAAAACCCAGTGAGGGTGATTCTGCTTCGAACTATACCATCAGCTGAAGCACTGGATCCATTGTTAGATTCTCCCATAAACTGACAATTACTTGGAATAACTAGAGACTTAGTGAGGAATTCTCATTCTGCTGCCAATCAGGGAGGAAATGCCTCTCTGGGTTAAAATCGAGCTTCCGTGCTTTCATTGAGATCTGAGATTTCAAGTAATTTTTCTTTGCCTTCCATTTATGCAGAAGTATCACTGTGGGTTGCATGGAATCTCAAAAAGTCTTAACTTTTTATATTTTGCATGTTGATATTCCTATTAAAGAAGATCACTGTGAGCACATTATAAAGTTGTGTTCATTCTTGAAGTTTAGTTATTTAAATAGTAGATATTCTTCCCTTGGGATACAATGCTAATAGATCTGATGAAAGTTGGGATAACCGATATTTAAGCTGTTCGCATACCTGGATGACAGAGAGTGTTTGACTTCAGATATCAGTTGAGTGTTGGACAACATGTTAAGCTCTTTGGGGATAAATCAGAGATTAATTAGATATAGCTCCTGATCTTTAAGTAGCTAATGGTCTTAAAGTTTGATACAGAAGGAAGGGTCAATTAAAAACAACAACAACACCCTGGGAGTGCAGAGAAGAGAAAAATGAGAAATTAGTTCTGTTGGAAGGAACGACAGTGTGGCTTGTAGCACAGGAGCCGTGCCTGGAAAACCGGTGGATCTGAGCACAGGGAGCTGGGGTGAAGAAGGTTGTCCAGATTCAGTCTGTGCTTTTCAGGGCATTGTATAATTCAATATAACTTTATAACTTTATACCATAAAATGCTCTGCAATATAACTTTATACCATAAACTACTCTGTATGGGCTAAGTTATATTATCTGTTTCTGTGGGATTTCTTTATTTTTTTCTGCCAGAACACATTAGGAAGGAGATTAGGGCTGCTTAACTTCCAGGGCCGAGGGACTCTCAGGGCCAAGGCACATGCTAAAGCAATCAGCAGGGCCCGCAGCCCGCCCAGCCAGCTCGGAAGCTGGTTTAGGTCTAACGCAACCCTTTCAACCTCAAGTATCCTGAGGTTGTCATTCCATTTCAGCAACCAGGTCTGCCTTCTTCAGGCAAAGCTTGTCTAAGAATATTAGATGAAACTGGAAAAACTCGACTGCTTCTCTTGCTTTTAGCTATTCTTTCTTGGTATTTTTCTGGTTTGAGCTTTTTTCCCTCCCCTCCAAAATTGTGTTGTTGAGTGTAATAGCTCATTGTACACGTGCTTGTGTGTGTGAGGAGTCCTATTCTAGAAGCTGGGGTCTGGGGTAAGCCACACCCCACCATCCTGTACCTAAGTCCCCTGGCACATTTGGGCCACAGAAGCTGCCACATCACCTTGCAAAGGCAAATGCAGAGCCAGCACCAGAAGAAAGGGCAACAACTCCCCAATTGAACATAATGAGGGAAGACAGCCCTCCCTGTAGGGCAAACAGACCAACCTCATCAAGACAGTTCCTTGACCTATTTTTCTTTTGGAAGTATAAGAGACAGCTGCCCATGACAGGGACGCAGCCCAAACGGACGCCATGGAACTGCCCATGGTTCTTCCTTTTGAAGGACTAGGAAAAGGCTTTCGTGGATGTAAAGAGGGTTTTTTTTTTTTCCCCTCTCCCTCCTCTTTGCACAGAATGTAATTTCCTTCCCTGATTTCTGGGCAGAAAGTTAGCATTCCAACAAGATGTGCTTTAATTGATGGCAGCTATTAAATCGCTTGGCTTCCACGCATATGGTTGAGGATATAAGAGCCACATGGAATTTAAAATTTAATCATTATTCTTTCTGTATGTAGGAAACTTGACAAAGGCATTGGGAAGAGGAATGGCAAGGGGGTGGTACTTGGTTTGCACACAACAGACCTTTGGGATGGAGAACAATGAACTAGAAACCTCATCAATACAGATTTTGGTCTCAGTCAGTTTTCAGACCTGTTTCCTGGCTCTAAGTTGGCAAGAGTTGCATCCAGGGAGGCCAGCTCTCCCAGGGGCGGTCAGAGGACCAGGAGAGCCACTGGTCAGGCACTCCTGCCCCCTGGTGCTCCTTCCCACCGCCAGCCTTTAATGCCTCTATTCTACTGCAGGTGAACTGCTCACTGGCCAATTTATGGTGGAGTCTAGGATATTTTTCTTCCTTTAAATGATGAGGATTTGAGAGCAAGGACAGGATATTAGCATATCCCCTTCCAATATATTTTCATTACTGCCTGGCAAATCTTTAGGTAACATTGTTTTAAATTAAAGATCAAAGGCATACTTCAGCAGGCTGTTCCCAGAATCACTGACTTCCTCTGATCTACACACATAAAGCAAAAGCCTCTGCAGGGAGAAGGGATCCCTAAAGTGTCTCTTTTAGAGGAAAAATCAGTACCCTGGAGCTCTAAATAATTACATTGATAAAAAAAAAATTATGTTTGCATCTCAAATTTTATCTTTGCAAAGGGAAAACCTTCCAAAACCATCTGTCTGTGACTGCCAAGGTAGTTCAGTTCCCGTTCATCTTCAGTTAGGAAAGAGCCGAAGACCACCCTCCTTGCTGCCTCCTATGCACTGGAAGCCTGGGCCTGACTTAGCTCTGCTCCGCAGGGGCCCGAGTCTCAGGCCGCCCCATGCAGCTCTCCGGCCCACTCCCCCACCCTGGCCATGTGGCTACAACCTGCTCTGGTCACTCACCTCGCTTTCCTCAGCAGGGGGTGGAGGGATCTCTTTGATAATCTGCAAAGAAAAAAAGAACAAGTCAGTGGAAATCTCCAGCCATCTGCTTTCCAAGAGGTCTGCTCTCAACAGGTGCCTCCGTAGTGTGGCCATAAATACTACAGGGTCGAAGCAGAGTCTGTGGTAGTTTTGTACAAAGAAAAAAGTGTTTCACAGGTGACAGTTTCATCTCTTACTACAGGTAAATTTAGTCACTGACATCTTGCAAATTTAGTCACTCATTTATTCATCTAGTCATTCATGCGTGAAATCAGTCATCCATCCATCCGAACAGCTCCGTGTTTAACAAATAATTGTACACGACAGAGGTTAAGATGGCGCAGCAAAGATAAGCCAGGTGTGGACCACGCTCAAGCTGCTGGTCCTTCTGTTAACTGTCACTGGGCCCAAGTGGACACCACCAACATCGGTCAGGCAGACCGATTCCCAACCGTGGGCAGCAAACAAAGGGTAGCCAGGGATTTTTTCAGGTCTTGAACTTTAAGGGGTCAAAGATTTACATAACAATATCAGAGGACTGTGTTCTGCAATCATGGACACGCTGGACAGGCAACAACTGGGAGCTGGGCAGGGAAGGACCGCTGGGTGGCAGTGAGCAGCCGCTCCTTACTCTCGGCCCCGCCTTGCACACCACATTCATAAAAGGAAAGCCCTTGTAGCTGATTAGATTTAGTCACTTACAAGGCAGTTTGGCCGTTATCGACTGTGACTCTACCGTGTCCTTTGCTGGCCCCCTCCTCTCATCCCAAGCTTATTATCGCAATTTTGGATCACCTACATACAGTCCTTTTCCTCAGGGGGATTCTGGCAAATACACAGTTCATTTGGTATCTTTTCATGTCTTAGCATGAGGGCTGGTGTGGACCGCTTGTGGACGGGTGCTCGGGCACTGCCCGCAGGACCAACTCCTTAATCTTCTAGCTGGAGCGCTCTCCTGGCTGCGGGGCAGGCTGCATACGAGGCATCAAGCTCCTCCCTACTAGGCACCTTTGTCCTTTGACTTAATGATCATTCTGGGATCTCATTGGGCTCTGATTCCCACTCTTATCATCCATATTTCCCTTATCTGTAAGGTCATTTCTGTACATAAAGACAGGCTACTGGCTTGAGGCTCTATTAACACCATCCAGGGGACTGAGACTCCAGTATTCAATTAATTAAGAGGCAGAGGCTAAGACCTCCAGGGGTTTTAAACTATCATTTCATCTGCCTCATTCCCTGGCCATTCTGGGAAGCTGGCTGAAGGTCTTTGGAAAGCTTGAAAGCTTGATTTTGCTCACCCACTCAGCACTGGCTACGAATTCTTCACAGCAATCTCTGGGGAGGGCCATTACTGCCCAACGGTGATTTCCCATCGTCCCAGAGGCAGTGATGATTTAAAAACAGGAAATGCCTGGGAAAGGGAGGAAGAGGTGAGGGACCGGGGACAACGATCTAGAATGTGTCTCTTCTCTCTGGGCGTGGTTAGGGACGGGGGTGAGAGGGAGCAGGACATTCGGGAACAGGTGGACGGTGACAAGGGTGCCGTGGGCAGTGTGCGGTGTGAGGGCCGCGGGTGTGTGGGGCTTCAGTGCAGAGCAGCTGAGCTTTTGTCTTCACAGGGTCACCAGCTTCCTCCCTCACTGCATGTTGCCAAAGGAACCCCAGACTTGCCTTCTTCTTACTGTGAGGGTTTGATGAGTCCTTGAACCTCCCTGAGTCCCACTGTCCTCATCTGTTAAATGGGAACAATAACACTAACCCTTGCAGAACTGAGTCATGATGAGCAATAACGTTTGGAAAACATCCAGTATACAGTGGGTGTTCAATTGATGGTGCACACAGTTACTATTATTCTCCTTTCCCTTTCTTGCAGTCTCTGTGCCTTGTCTTTACTACATCTTTAACAAAGGTTTCAGTTAAACCCCTGTATATACTAAAAAACTGTGTACAGTCATTTCCAGATGGAGCAGGCCAGAGGCCAGCGCTTCATAAATGATTGAGACAGGAGGCTGGTGTTCAGACCGTGGCTGAGGCGACAGGGCCCAGCAGCAGTGTGCTTCAGCACATCTGTGAAGGCACACGACATCAGCAAGGAAGGGCAGCACCAAGTGACCCACCAACCCATCTGTGGTTTGCCATTCGAGGTACCTTACTGGGTATTTATTGAATTCTTATCCAGCAATGTCCCAAGGGGAAACCAAAAGACAATGCTAAAATACACAACTTAGTATTAATCGAAGGTAGACTAATGTATAATCCAGACTTCACAATGACACTTTGTAAACTGGGCACCTTAACTTCTGGAAAAATGCCACCGTGTTCAGGTAAATAGAATTTAGGCACTGCCAGTCTGGTCTTATTGGTTAGCTGTCTGGCTATGTTCAGCAGGAGGGAGGAAGACGTCTTCACGACGCTTCAAGCCCTCCCTCTG
Organism: Micronycteris hirsuta; assembly: GCA_004026765.1. NCBI lineage: Eukaryota > Metazoa > Chordata > Mammalia > Chiroptera > Phyllostomidae > Micronycteris > Micronycteris hirsuta. The sequence goes on along the minus strand of PVJI01005257.1, from coordinate 58,912 downwards.
CCATTACCAGTCTTCCACTGGGAGCAAAGAAGAACTCGCTCATAGCAGCAGGAGAGTGTTTCAAAGTGCGATCTAGGCGGGCTAAGTTGAAGTCATGAGATGATTATTCCAAGCTCTGAAGCTGGATGTGCTGTCTGCAAGTGAGCCAAATCCTCCTGCCAAGACCAGCACATGGACCGCCCAAAGAAGCGACCTAGGCACAGGGACCTCTCCTCTCCGACCCTGGGAGGGCCAGAGCCCACATTGCCTAGAAGAGCAGGTGGGCGGCAGCCTGCATTATTCTTCAGCCCACAGCACCGCTGCAGCTCTGCTGAGTGCAGCGTGGCCCGTGGCTCCTCTAACGCCAGCCGCCCCCACCCTCACAGGCCTGCCTGATGCGGCCCCACCACCTCTGCACCGCACCTCTCTCCACGCTCCCCTTCACTTCCGCACTTCAGCCTCTGGGTTGGTCACCTCCTTGTTCCTTCCATGTGCCCTGCCGTTTCTCACTTGTCGTGTTTTCTGCCTAAATGCTTGCTATCTCTTCCTGTTTTATCTGCACATCTGTACATACCCCGTTAACACCTATTCATTTGGTAGATCACCAGTAAATACACCTCCCCTGGGAAGTCTCCTGTGACCTCACGGAACAGGCAAGGTCCCATTTACAAGGTCTCAGGTAACCCAGTGATTTTTGCAGCACTTTTAATTGTAATTAAACGAGTAATTGCATAATTTTTTGTTTCCAGCTACTATGACTAGAAAGTATTTCCAACAAGAATGCAGACTAGAATCACTGAGCACTACCAAGCATAGTCTTGGCCTGGCCTGGCCTGTTCCTTTCTTAGAAGGTTCCTGGAGATTCCTCTTGGTTGTGGATCGGCTCATCAGCTCCTTCCTCATTAGAAGAAAGAAATAAAAGATGGGTAAGCTCAAAGAGGTCCTTAACAAAATATTTAAAAGGAAAATTCCTCAACAAACATATTTATAAGCACAACATGGTAGGACCGCATGGCAGTTCTGGGGATAAATCTGGGGACTTTTTTCATATTTCTATTCTTGAGGTCAGCATTACTTCTTTGCTTAGTGTCATTTTTAGGTTAGATATTTTGGATGGGCAGACAGTGACCCTTTGCCTTCTTGGAGTAGCTGCCCTAGAGTCCCTTTCGCATTGATGGTTGACTGGTGAGGAAAACGGGGGTGAGAAAAATGAGGTGGAATATGGAACTTTTATTAGCATTTCATTGCTACCTGAGAATTTCTTGAAATTGTCCCTGCTATGGATTGGGAGATCTGTCTCCTCTTCCCAGTTTTCAGTGATTTTAGCTCTGATTTTATCCATTTTTGTTTAAGGAGACATGAGATGGGGCCAGATTAGACAAAGACTATTATATGAGCCAAGGAAAGAAAGCCAGAAAAATCAGGTAGAATCTTATTAAATGAAATCTTACTGGCCACTGTAAGCCAAAACAAAATCAACTTTCTAGGTATACCTCTTAGTTTGCTTGTTGCGAATGGTAACGCTGGAAGCTGTGCAGATATAGTCAGCGTGGCATGAATGCAGGAGAAAGGTTACACGTGCCCAGGTCCTGTTTGACACCTGGGGTTTTACTCTGGTTGTGCCAGTCAAGTTGAACTATTTAGGTCTCCGGAAAGCTCTTTCTTAAGATTTATTTTTACAAAATGTTAAGATGAAATAAAGCACCTGGTGAGTTTATTTCGCTTGTTTCTATATCTCTGGTAGTATCCACGTTCAGCTCCCAGTTTGCGTGTTTGGATCCTTGTCACTTGGTTTGTTCTTGCTAACTCTGCTGCTACGGTCCTGTGCAGTGGGATGCAGAGCGTGGCCTCCCCAGTTTATAACTGGGCACCTCTCCCTCCGCCCAGGTGGAGCCGCCCTGGCTCACCAGACACTCTGTTTACAGTCGGGAGTCACGGCAACACGCTGCGCGAGGGACTGGCAGACACCGGGCCTGGCTGCTTTTCCTGCTGTGTCTCCATCATCACAGCTTCACGTTTCTCCTCGTATCTCTCCCATGTCTTCACTCTGTGACGCTGTCGAATGTAGGCTAAGCTGTAGGAGCTCATTTTGGACAGATGCTCATCTTATGGCATGAGAAGTGGAACGAAACAGAGGACTTCTTTTGGAGGCTCGTTCTTCTTAAATTGTATCAGAGTCTGTGCCACTTTTGCCCGAGCTGGGGAAGGTGCATCTCCTGCAAGCTTTCCACACTGAATGTGTGATTCCCTTGCAGCAAAGCTACTTTGCGACACAGCCAATTCTATTGTCCAGGCAAAGTCCAAGAGATCAGCCTAAGGTAACCACTCTATACAAAGTAAGGCACTTGTCTTCTAATTTGAATTAGTTCCATAGTTTTAAACTTTATTGAGTATCAGAGTTGCATGGAGGGCTTTTTAAAATGCAGATTTCTGGCCCAGCTGGTGTAGCTCAGTGGATTGAGCGCGGGCTGGGAACCAGAGGGTCCCGGTTCGATTCCCAGTCGGGGCACATGCCTGGGTTGCAGGCCAGGTCCCTGATGAGGGCCATGTGAGAGGCAACCATACATTGTTCTTTCTCCCTCCCTTCTCCTCTATCTGAAAATAAATAAATAAAATCTTTAAAAAAAAAAATGCAGATTTCTGGGCTGCATTCTTGAGTTTCTCATTAGTAGGTCTGGAGCGGACTCTTTGCATTTCTAACAAGATCCTAAATAACGCTCACCCTGCTTGTCCATGGACGGCACTTTAGAACTATGAATTAGCTAACTTCTAACAATGCCATGCCTCCATTACTTATGCGGGGACATGCTTTGCTTCAAGTCAGACATTCCTAGGAGTGCCCTGGTAAGGGTTGCTTATGGATGATTTAGAAACACCAGCTTTGAAAATGTTTCAGTCTAAAAATTATGGTATCTCTGCTCTACTGTCAGGAACTATGGGGTCTATGTTGCTCGTGGGCCCCGTGATGGGGAGACAGAACCATCTCGGTGATGTTTGCAGGCATTCCCTTGCTTGCAAGTGTTTGTGCCCATCTGTGCACAGAGCTGGCCTGGATTCCACGTCCAGCTTTGACACAATCCCAAGTGGATGGTGGCCCGGGAATTAGTGACACAGATCTTATCCTTTACTGTCTGTACCATTGGCAGTTAACCCACTGAACTCCATTTGCACCTCTTTCCGCCGCACCAGATTCTAAGCCTCTAGAAGACTTGGGCACACTCGGTCAGCTTTCATTTCCTGACACATAGTCAGTGCTTGTTACTCAGCCACAATTTCTAGAATGAACCTGTATGTATTCTTATAAAGGAAAAGGTAGAGAAAGCATTTCTGATTATTCTAAACTTTCTTGCCTCTCAAATAAGCACTTCCATATAAATGTTTCTTTAGTAATTAGCATGCTAACAGTCCCAACTGCCGATGGTGCATTATGGCACTTGGATACATCATGGGGACCTCATTAGGGTCACGGGTAGACTCGTGGTTAATCATGGTACTTGGCTGACACCATCTCTACCCTATTCTACCCCCTAACCCCTGCCTCCAAGTACGATCACTTGCCCTGTGGTTCAAGAATCCATTTTCCAGCTTTGTGTCCCAAACTAAATTTCTAAAAGGGCTTCCTGAAAATTTGAAAACAATACAAACAGTCTCTTTCATGTTACAATACAGTATATAATATGTTACCTTGTTCACCTGTGGTAAATAAACCAGGTAATAAAATCACTAAACTGTGAGATCATATTAGCTCAAAATATGATTTTTCAATGAGGTAAAGGAACAAGTAATATATACACTTCAGTTTTTGGGTTGTGGTAAAATTCATATAATATAAAATTCACCATTTTAAGGTGGAGGTAATTATATATTTGGTGCCACTGAGTAATCCCAGGTGAGCGTGAGGATGCCGCCCAGCCGCCAGTAGTGACCAGGGAGGATTATACGAAACCCATACACGCCTTATCTGCTTTCTCACTTCTGCTTACTCTGCTGCAGTGCAAATGCAGGAGGAGAAACCCCCAAAACCAGATTTATTTATAAAGAAATGTGTACTTATTCTTACATGTTTAAACTTCAGTCACCTTCCAAGTCCTCTCCATTTGATGCAATACACCTATCGAGACTTTTTTCCACTGCTCAAAACAGTTTTTTAACTCTTTGATTTTGATGCCTTTTAGTGCTTCTGCTGTTGTTTGTTTCACCTCATCCACATCAGCAAAATGTTTCTCTTGGCAGACTTTTTTCTTCCAGGGAAACAAAAAAAATAGTTGCTTGGGGCGAAGTCAGGTGACTAGGGAGGGTGGGGCACCAGGGTCATGCTGTTTGTGGTCAAAAACTGCTGAACACTCAGCTTGGTGGGGCCAGGTGCACTCATAAATCACCCTTCGTGAAATGGGCACACGCGCCATCTTCCAAAAAAAAATTCATGGAAGCCTAACACAGCCTCTCACAATGACACCAGCTGGTACACTGATACAGATGGGTTCCTAGAACACTCACCCAGCAGGGGGAGCCTGTACTACCAAGGGCCTGCCCTCCAGGAGATAATTCTGGGTTTTTGATCTCTTCTTGTATGTCGCACACCTGAGCTGTGTACTTTCTTCATTTCATATAGCATCCTCAACACAGGTGTGTATCCTGGTTATGGAATCCAGAGACTGAATGAAGGAAGAAAGCCTTTAGCTTGTGGAGGAGAAGCTTGTGAAGCGGCGAGAGAAATGGGTGCAAAGGAACCCACCCTGGACTTCATCAGAGACCACAGCGAAGAGCAGAAAGAAGGGTCAATGATCTTGTGGAGCTACCATCTGCTTTAAAGGGGATCAGAAGCAGGTACGGGGGCTGGAGGGCAGGGGCGGTGCTGACGACAGCAGAACGGTGCTTCCAAGGCATTTGGTCTTATTTGGAACCGCAGAAATGGCTTTTCTTGTTATGGAAAGAGAAACTTGGCAACACAACAAAAGCGGGATTTCTATTTTAGGCCGGGGCAGAGGAATAACAAGACGATGAGTCAGAGACTTCACCTCCGTTGTCGTGACACTTAGATCTAAGAATGTCCTTCCTTCCGTTGGGTCTCTGCAACGCGAAGCCTCCGCGCTTCATCATCCTCATGCCCACCAGGAAACTTCGTGTTTATTTTTTACGAATCAAGGAAAAGTGTTGTATTTACCGTAGCATTATTTTAATTAAATTAAGATGCTAAAAATGGTGGAATTTTTTAGTTTACTCTCAATTTTTAAGTGTTTTGTTTTATAAGGTTGCACAGTTTTGAATGTTCTGCTCTGAACCTCTTTCCCCATCAGTCCGGTTATTTTTTCACAGAGCTGAAATTCCATATGCAGTGATATTTTTAGGAGCAGCCTAAAAATATCTTCATTTTATAGGAGAAACGATGGTATTTGGAGAAGTCTTGGTGTATCTGCTACTTAACAACTGTTGTTACCTTTGGAGACAGAAAAGGAGACATCCTTGGCAGGGCCTGACTTCCCCATCTGACTTCTAGTCTTCTGTGCTTTCCATGTATAGTAAAGCCCCACGGAGTCTGAGTAATAACAGTCCTTGGGTTTTTGGTAATTTTGGATTATGAGCTCATGTGTAGTTTGCACTTACCTATGGGAATCTTATGAGGACTGGGTTGAGGGACCAATTTGCCAGAGAGGATTCAAGTTTCCTTCTGCAGGTTCCTAAGCACTTCCAAACTATGACCGTCTCAGCTTGCAATTTATGGAACCCCAAGTAGTATATAGTTGAACTTTAAAACTGAGAGGTTATGGTTCTGAATTCTTTTTTTTAAAAATTATTTTATTGTTGTTCAGTTACAGTTGTCTGCATTTCCCCCCACTACTCCCCCCACCCCAGCCAAACCCACCTCCCTCCCTTGCTTCCACCCTCCCCCTTGGTTTTGTCCATGTGTCCTTTATAGTAGCTCCTGAAAACCCTTCCCCATTGTCCCCTCCCCCCTCCCTGGTTCTGAATTCTTAAGGACACACACACACACACACCCCAAACTCATAGCCCATCTTTTCACTTTCAAGATCCCAGTTTTAGGCAGAAGACTCAATTCCAACTCCCAAACTTTTTTGACCCTAGTAAGACTATTAGACCAAATACCTAGGTTATTAAGATCAGAAAATCTCTCTCTAGGACTGCCATTACTTTAAGGTCGGCTAACCATCAGATTTCCAGATCTGTCTCTATTTTGGCCTTGGAAATGTCCCCTATTTTCTTGTGAGCCTGACTATGCATTTAAAACAACTTTTATTATATTTTTTTCCAGGAGTTTTTTATTTTTGTTTTTGTTTTGTTATGCAACCCACTGTATCATAGGTTAAGAGTAATTGATTTTTCACAAATGATGACCTCTTGCATGGTCAGAGGGGTTAGCTAACGATATTTGGAGCTTTTGATTTAAAACATTGCATGTCTTGGGACTTCTAGGCTGATCTCTTAACACCGACTGCTCTGCTGCCACCCTGGTCTCATGGGTTCTGTGCAGGAAGGGCCACCAGGACAGAACTGTGTACAGAAGGAAGGCCAGTCGAGATCTCAAAAACAGTCTAACAAGAGCTTTAATGTCTCAGATAGAAGGGGTTTCTTGCGCTCATGCCCTTACATTCTAGACTTCCATTCTGATTCCTAGTCCTCACAATAAATATACTTATAATTAAAATCAAGAAACCAAGGGAAAAGAGGCAACTGGATGTGGAAAACACCTATAGTGCATGAGGTGCTAGCTGATGACAGATAAATGAATCTTACTACTGTACAAATTGTATAAATATAATAGAAACTTCATAGCTTATTAGAGTGGGTTAAAGATGGCCAAGTACTGCGGGAATCCAGTGACTTGACAATGTAAAACTTCATCAAAGGCTAATGCCAAGGGTGTTGATCTAGAATGTAGCACAAGAAATTTTCAAAGAAATAAGTTCACTAGGTTTTTTTTTTCTTTTTTCTTTGGCATTTGGAACTCAAACTTTAAATAATTTTTGGCCTCTCATCTCATCTTCCTTAAGACTGGGACAATTTAAAAGCCCAAATTCACCAGTAACTAACGTGAGGGTAACGACAGGAATTTTCACGTTAGTTGATAAAGCCTAAGTGATTTACATGGTAACATTTTTCTTTTGTGACAATGTTCCAATAGAACTTTATTTATAAAAACAGGTAGTAGGTCAGATTTGGCCCAAGTGCCACAGTTAACCAAACCCCCGATATAACCCTGTGAAGTAAGTAATACCATTCCACTTAATAGATGAAGAAATGGAGAACTAATAGCACAGAACTGGTAAGCTGCAGATATGAAATTCAAGTCCATACACAGTAACTTGAAAGAATAGATATGCATGTTCTCCAGTAGATGATATGTCAGAGTCACTGTAAAACTCAGACAGTGAAAAAATCCCTGGATTCAGATTCCCCGAGGCTTGGAGGTGGGGCGTTTGGTCTGCCTGGGTTACAGGCAAGGTGGTGCCGGCACCGGCAGTGCCTGTGGCATCCGAACAGCACACGCAGGGACTGGGGTGTGTTGGTCACACTCACAGCATGGTCAAGCTTGTTGGCAATGACACAGACTGCAAGGAGGGCAAGAAAGAGATTGCACCTCAGAACTGAGGAATCAGCTGCTTCAGCATTTTCTAGGGTGATGTTTTCTAAACCGTTTTTGGTGCAAGACTAGTATCTTTCAGACGTTAGTATGTCAATGTGTGGGGCCAGGGATAGGCCAAGAAAGGGTTCCAGGGTCCAGACAAGTTGAGAGATTCACAATGCAAGTTACACCGCTGAAGGCTTTGATAAGTTCTGTAGTAGAGACCGAGTTTAATGGTGTTTGCCAAACTTACTGTCTAAATACCCCTTGCTCGGAAGTCTACCTGTTCACATCTTGTAGCTACTTCTGTTCTGTGGATGTAGTTTGTAAATGCTGCCCCCAACTACTTGCATCATCTAGTCCTCGTGCGGTTTTAATATGTAACTGGGTTTGAGAACCGCAGGCCAGGGAATCTTGAAGGGGAAGAGTAGACTCGCTCACGGAAGGTAAAAATATAAAGGAGCAACCTTAGAGACACGATGATCCCAATTTTCTAAGTTCTCACATGACGAAATTAAGGTGAGAAGGATCCACCTTTAACTGGTAGTGGAAGAACTCAGTGGGAACCCATTTGTCTTTAATGACAGTCACCCCTTTGGGGTTCACCCAGCAGGCTTGAGGACGTGGTGGGTGGGTCAGAAGCATGCTGTGAGGCCAGTGGCAGGAAGGAGGGAGGGAAGCCACAGGTCAAGGTGAAGGTGACAGCAGACTGGGTGTGGGGGGCGTGTGCTGCAGAGCTCCAGCGGGGAGGGCAGGCCGCTGCAGAGCTGTGTGTTAGGTCAGAAAAATAATCTCGTCAGCTGCAGAGTGAGGAGTGTCCGTACGGGAATGGGTGGAGGCCGGGAAGGGTTCCAGAAAGCATGATGGGGCTAGGCTACGGAGCTGCTTGTACTCGTCAGGTTTCTATTACACCAAATGTCAGCAACTCCCTTTGGCGATTAAATTAGGCTTGGTTGTCTGGCCCTGCAAGTTAAATGTTATGTGTGGAGAGCATTATCTGAAGACTTTATTCTTATTTCAATTTATGGCATATCAACTTCTTGATTAATTATTGTCCTTTGCAATTTGTCATTAACCATGATCAAGGGACTTGTTTGTTGAACTATCCTTAAAATTCAGTAGTGAGTTAAGCACGATCTTTTACATAAAATTCTTTAAAAACTAACTGTTCATAAGAGACCCACAGGCCATTACAAACAAAACAAAAGAGAACAGGGAGAAATCGTGACTCCATGCCCATTATCCTGTCCCAACAGACTGAATACAAACAGCTGCCATTATCTGGGCAGAAACACGATGATGTGATTTGACTCGTGTTGTTCAGTTAGTTAGACTGCAGAGAACTGCAGCTTCATTGCAGGATCTTTTGCTTTCCTTTTACTCTATTTTTTAAAAATATATTTTGTTGAGTATGCTGTTAAAGTTGTCCCATTTTTCTCTCCCCTTTATCCTCTTTTTCCTTTTCATTGTGGTAAAAAACACATAACATGAAATGTATCACCTCAATCATTTGTAAGTCCATATTCCAGTAGTTTTATGTACTGAACTCACACTGTGATACAACCAATCTCTGCAACTTTTTCATCTTGCAAAACATAGCACGGTCTTTATACTCAGGGATCCTGTCACACCTCTGACCTCCTACAAAATGGGCACAGTTCTAGAATTTTATGTATGAAACTGATATAAACGTATTTTGTTATGTGATATTTGATACATAAACATTATGTGTAACATATATGTAAGTTATGCAACATAATAGTAATACAAACACCCATGAAACTAATGTAATTCCGTTCCACTGGTTTGTGGTCTATATCCATTCCCTTCCCTCCAAGATAATTTAGTTTTTTAGTTTGGAAACATACAAATCATGTACTAGGCACTGTACTCCTATTTGGGATTAGTTTCTAAGACTTGTTTCTCTTTCCCTGGAGGAGTTTGTAGTACAATGAAAGAAACATACTTATGAAAAAATACATGTGATAGTAAGAAAATTATCTAATAGCTGTGTGAAAAAAAGTACTAACAAAACCAAGTAAGGTTGTGGCTCATTCTCTGTGGGTAGGGAAAAGTGTGCTGGAAACTATTGAGATGGGGTGATCAGGGAACTGGACTTTGAAGACAGAGGAACTGTTGACAGAATAGACAAAGAAGATGAAACCATTTCAGCAAGACAACACAACATGGGCCAGCAGATGGTGGTAAGTAAGTATCTGGTATACTGAGAGCCCCAAAGATGAGAACTGTGCCTGGAGATGATCCTCCATCCATTTAGCTGCTCAACCAGCTTTGAGATTTATAACAGGCACTGGGTTCTGCTTTGGGGAACTACAGCCCTGGCTGTGAACAGTTTTGTCTACAGGGGAAGACTGACAAATAAACAATGGTAACAACAGCATCATCAGTGTGATGACGGAAGCAGGCGAGGAGTACTAGAGAGGGAGGACAGGGTAAGAGGTGAGGCTGCAGAAGCAGGCTGTGGCCAGGTTGGGATAGGTCAACATTTGATGTCAAGGAATGTGAAGTCTATTTTAGAGACATTGAACAGTCAAGAGAATTTTGGGCAGTGAAGTAAGTAGGACCATGACCTGAGATTACTTTAAAAAATCTGTTTAGTGAAGGTGAGAAAGACTAATAGAGCAGTTAGAATGGTATTGCAGTAGTTCAGTGGGAAATGCAGACTCCTAGTCTAAGACAATGACATTAATTCCGTTGTTCCACAACTGTTTATTCAGTAACTGTTGAGTGCCAGGTGTCGTGCTTGTGCTAGGCTAGAAGTTGTAAATGGATGTCACAGATAAGACAGAGTGTGAGAGAAGAGGAGTCACTACAGACAACTTTGAAGTGAGACACGACAAGGAGGGACAGAAGGAGGCATCCGCAGTCACTCTGCAGTCTCTGGTTTGCACAGCTCAGGATGGTGACACACCCATTGATGAAGAGAAGTTGTGGGGACGATGTGAACCGTTTAGTTGGGGGCATGTTGAGGGCGAAATGCCTGCATTTGAGATGTCCGCTGGATGCCTATACTATGGGTCTGTTCCTCTGCAGCCAAGACCTGCTATGATGGACACATTAAGTAGCCATCAGTGTATTCGTTGTGGTTGAAGCCATGGGAGTTGGTGATATAGCCCGGAGACAACATGCAGAGAAGGCTGCAGACAATCCTTACAGCAAGAGATAGCTGAGGAAGAAGAGCCCATGAAGGATACAGGGGATCCTGGGCAGAGACGTAGGACAAGAGTCCACGGAAGCCAGCAGAGGAGGAGGAAAGGGGAGAGGGGCCATACAGCAGAATGAGGGCTAGCACAGAATGAGAAATGAGCAGAGACCACCGCCCAGGGTGTTCAGGCTCGCAAGAGAGGGAACTGAAGACATCCTGGTGCTGGGAGTCTGGGGCAGAGGGCTGAAGTGAATGGGAGCAATTGTGGAGTATCTGCAAAGAAGTTTGCAGATGAAAGGAAGGGAGAGAGAAGAGTGACTTGAAGGAGAAATAAAGCCATTTTGACAGGCTGGAGGCTGGCATACTTTTGTAGGCAGAGGAGAGGAAGACAGTGGAAAGGAAAGATACCGTAGGCATAGCTGAAGGGGACAAAAAGAACACCGTGGAAAGAGAGGGAGAAGGGGAAACTGCTTCTGAGGTGAAAGGGTGTCGGAAGGGGACGCAAAGGTACGTGTGGCTTGAAGCAGAAGGGTTTGTCACTGGACAGCTTCTGCTTTTTCTCTGAGACAGAAGAGCAGTTTGTCTACTGAGAGTAAAATGACCAGAGGTAGGAAAAGGATCTCCAGGAGAGGGGCAAGGTTTGGGAGAGATCCTGTGGTCATGGAATCTGAGGCTCTGTGAGGATGAGGTAAAATTTGCTAAGCATGAAGAAGGCCTCACAAGTGTGCGGTGGCTCCATCAGCACGCTCGGGCAATTCGCTTCTGAAGCGATCAGCATCTTGGGAGCAGGAGAGAAGGCTACATGCAAATTGCTGGATCTAGGTGTAGGGGTGGGCAGGGCAAGTGAGGTGGGAGTTAGGGAATTGAGGGTGTTCACAAGAGTATCCAGTGGATTTAGAGACCGTGCAGGGATTTATTCTATCCCGCAGATTTTGATTTGGAAGAGCCAGTCCCCATTGCCGATCAGCATCTATCAGTGTCTTCCTACCTGCCGAAACGTAGGCTGAGGTGAGGGCCTGTGCTGTGCACAGAAAGGCAAGCAGCCTCCAGGGCCGCCCGCTCACGTCAGGGCACTGGCTCCCATCTGGTGCGATGGTGCACCCGCAGGGCTGCCTGAATTTCCTGCAGCAGCTTAGTGTTCTGACGTCATTGATTCACTGTGGCTTTTTTTCTCTTTATACATTCAAGCCATCCACACATTTACATTTCTAATACATTTCATCTCTGTTTTCATGATCCTCTTCTCATTCAGATTTTCTAGTCTTCCTCACTTTAAAGTTCAACTTAGAGATTTCAGTAATATTGGACCAAACTTAGGAGCAGAAAGATGAAGTGGCCGTGGCATGACTTAGAAGGTTCTGGCAAGGCCCCTTGTGGAGCTGAGGCAGGGCTTTGTTTATTTACTTAGGTAAAATATTAACCCCCTTGAATTCCCTTTTTGAAAACACAAATACGCCCAGTGGGCACAGTCTGATGCCTCTCTCCCTTTCAGTGTGGGTGCTTCTGTGCCCATGAATAAATGCAGAAATCTCAGAAGCCAAAGCTTTACTTAAAGATACCAAGGGCCAAGGTGGGAATCACGGAAAGGTTTTGAACCAGGATCTGGTCATTCTCTCTCTCTCTCTCTCCATCAGTCACCTGACAGATTATCCTCCATTTTTAGGCAATAGCTTAACCCAGGTCCCATCTAGCTGGAAGATCCCAGATGGGAGAGGGTCCCTTAGGAACGGCAATGGGCAGCAGCAGCCACTCTCACCACCAGATTTCTTCTTCCAGACAGGGACAGGAGGAAGCCAGAGGATGCTGACGCACAGGGATGGGGGGTGGGGGGCTGGCAGTAACCACTATGCCTGGTCTGGTCATGCTGGTCATTACATTTAAAAATGCTCTTTATGACCGCCCGGCTGGTGTAGCTCAGTGGATTGAGCGCGGGCTGGGAACCAGAGGGTCCCAGTTCGATTCCCAGTCGGGGCACATGCCTGGGTTGCAGGCCAGGTCCCCAGTGAGGGCAATGTGAGAGGCAACCATACATTGTTCTTTCTCCCTCCCTTCTCCTCTCTCTGAAAATAAATAAATAAAATCTTTTAAAAAATGCTCTTTATGATTAGAAAACAGGGAGCTGAGTACCTGCTCACCACCCAGGGAACAACAGCATCCCTCCATCCAGCAGTGAAAAGATTAATGTCGGGCTCAGTGGGATTGGGGTTGGGAGCCTTGCAACTGGGGCTGTGAAACATTTTGAAATGTCACTCCTGGAGAGAACTTTGCAGATAGGGAAGGAAGGGACACAGCAGAGACAAACATCATGTACCCCACATTTTGCAGGCCCTCTCTGCTCTCTGGCTAGTTCCGATTGCTGATAGGCAGCTTTGGTACCAGGTCACGGGGCGCCTCTCACACTGGGAGCCGGGTGCGGAGAGTGACAGAGGAAGGTTTCAGGGCCATCATTTACAAGGACACCCACTGCTGGTCCCAAAATTGTGGTGAGGGGTGCTTCACTTGGGAGAGAGAAACTTCCTGTATCTCTGAACAAGGATCCTAGGGGGTGGGGGAGGGGGCAAGGGTGGGAGGCGATATTTGGCCTTTTTTCTGCATACTCCCTCTGGAAAGCTCAGGACTTTATCCTGTCCCCTTCAGAGCATCGTTACTCATCAAGGGAGTGAGCGATACATTAGGTTTGGGGGTACACCGAGCATCAGAAATCTGGCCAGCTTTCAGAAGGAGGGTGAGGACAGTTTTTATAGACATCGTTAACAGGAAAATTAATCTCCAGGGTCTTTCCTTGTAAAGAAGTCCTTCAGGACTTATAAAATCAGACCATGTTAAGACATTCTGGCTGCCTTCCAAAGCAGCATGGACTTAACCAGATATATTCATTGAAAAATATTTTGAATATTGCAAAATAGCTTGGCCTTGGATGACATTAATTAAGAGACATGTCCCTGAAAATAAAAACCACGACAAACTATCACCTCATTGCAAAGACAAGAGATAACAAATGTTGGCGAGGATGTGGAAGAAAGGGAACCCCGTGCGCTGTTGATGGGAATGCAGATTCATGCAGCCACTGTGGAAAACAGTATGGAGGTTCCTCATAAAATTAAAAATAGAACCACCGCATGACCTGGCAAGTCCTCTTCTGGGGGTTTATCCAAAGAAAATAAAATCACTATCCTAAAGAGATATCCACACCTACGTGTTCACTGTAGCATCAGCCAAGACAGGAAAACGACCCACGTGTTGGGCAGATGAGTGGCTAAAGAAAATGCGGTTTATATATAACATTATATAGACCATGTAGTGCCATTATATATCACATAGGTAAACAACGTGATACTACTTAGCCATAAAAATGAAAGAAATCCTGCCATTTGTGACGTAATGGATAGACCCTGAGGGCGTTATGTTAAGTGAAATAAGTCAGAGAAAGACATATACAAATACTGTGAGATCTTATATGTGGAATCTTAAAAAAAAAAAGAATGAAGTCATAGAAACAGATCAGATTTGTGGTTGCCAGGGGCAGGGAGAGGGAAGGTGGGGAAACTGGGTAAAGATGATCAAAATATGAAAACTTCCAGTCATAAATAAGTTCTGGGGGTGTAATGTACAATGTGGTGGCGTTAGTTAATAATACTGCGCTGTTTATTTGACAGTTGCCGAGGTAGATCTTAAAAATTCTCATCATAAGGGAAAAATTTGTAACTGCGAGTTGACAGATGTGAACTAGACATTGTGGTGATCATTTTGCCATATATATTGTACATCGCAACTTCTACAATGTTATATGTCTGTTACATCTCAATAAAACTGGCAAAAAGGAGATTTCCCACCAATATAAATTAAATGCTGCATAGCATAGTAATATACTCCTACTGTAGCAAATATTTTTAAATATGAATTATACACAGCAATTAGTGTGTGTAAGGTGCTGTTTCTAAGTTACATATATTTATATACTTATTTTATTTACACACAAACAGACACACACACACTCTTCACCATCTCTCTATGAGGTCGATGCTCTTGTTGTCTTCACTGCACAAATAAGGGCACTGGGGCACAGAGAGGTTAAGTAATTTGCCCAAGATCATACGGCCAGTTGAACAGTGAAGCCCTGCTCAGCTGTTTTACTGTTTCTAGTTGTCCTTTCCCCGAGGTAACTGTTTTTAAGACTCAAAGGGACCAGGTGTGTTATGGGCCGGCCTACACCCAATCCATGAGCACTGATTTGTGGAGGACCAGCTCAAATCCATTTCTTGGCACAGTCAGAATGGGTAGGACGCCACTGCACAGCAGAAGGCGACCATGGGCAGTCCCACTAGCAGTCTCACTCTTTGCCTGCTCGTTGGCCATCCCCCCACATGAAAGGGTTAAGGAGAGGAATTAAGCCATTTAGCAAACCAGCAACCTGAACACTAAAAGCAGAAGCAACTGCTAATTGCTAGAGAAGCCATTTACTAAGAAATGTCTTATACAGCCTTTCCAAAGCTAGAAATTTACTACTGAGCAGGAATGTTTATTACTAGGACTAGATAAATAGGGAAGTTAGGAAGCTTTTAGCTGAAAAGAGTAGATTTTAGTAAAAGGTTAAACATAAAGACTAGTTTTACATCTCAGAGAAATCTAGATAGGCCATCTAACTCCTGATAGGTAGCCAAACATCTAAGCCCTGATGAATGTAGTTAATGGTTAAGGATGCCTTTGCCTACGTGACATTCCCCTTAAATCTCAAAAGGACAAAGAGCAACCTCTGCATACATCTTTAACTCAGAGAGATTTAAGACTTTGAAAATATATGTTTAGCCATTAACTAGGACCTAGAGTTTTGTAGTTTAATACTGTTTCCTGGCTAATAGATAGATTAGCAAACCTCCTTATCTTAGCATCCATTTGTTTAAGCCTAGGTGAAAATTAAAGTACTCTTGTACGTCAACCTTTTAGAGCTGTTAATGATTTGTAGTTTTTCTACTGATTGTAAAAAGAAACCTTTTAAAAATAAAGGAAATTTTTCTGTGGTTGTTCAGTCAGTGGGAGATAGCAAAGACTCCTGACTGGGCCCCAGCATTCTGAAAAAGAGTGTTGGACTTGTTCATTGAGCCTTACCGTCCCTCCTCGTATCTCTGGGATAGTGCAGTAAGCTGGTCTTCTGCACAGGTGAACAAGAGTGATGCCTGCTACAACTGAAGTCTGCTGCCAGCATCGCCAACCTTGGCCATCCCCTTCTTTGAGAGCCCACTGCAGGGTTTTTTCCTCCCCAAAGTTCCAGACTTGAAAATGTGCCCTTTTCTCCCTCAAACTAAAATGGCTGTGCAGCCTCAAGCATTTAAAACAACATTTAACTCTTGGGGATGTTATGGTAAGGATCAGTTTAAAATCTCGGTGAAATCAGTCCAGTCTAGATTGCACCTGTCCTGGACCCCTCCCTGCACACACACGTTCTTGTCTGCTGTTAAGTCAACTTATTCCATCAATGCCCAAAGCTCTCTAGTGATGCAAGAGCCTCTTTCTTTCCAGAAGTTCCCGTCCCATGGATGCACCTTCTGGTTGAGTTTCTCATCTCCTTCATTTACCACCTCTTTAAAATGTCACTCCAGCCCCTTCCCCCTCCTTTTCCCATATTGCACTCTGAGGTTATGCTCTCTGTTCAGCTCAGTTCTACATACAGATGTGAGTGCCCTTGCACTGTGTGCTGAGTGCCGGAGTTTCAGAGATAACATGTGACAAGCTCGTGGCCTGAGAAACTCGCTGTCAATTCCCTGCCCGCTGCTCCCCACCCCCTCCCTCAACAAGATCCTTCCCCAGAAGAACTAAGACACAAGAAATGGAAGACGCCATGGCGACAGGGCAGCGCTCATTTCCAGCTCAGGTGGGCTTTACGGCACACGCTCTGACATTGCATAAGGGCTGGGCACTCGCTAGAACTAGACGTGCGAGAGCTAATGTTTTCTTCATTTGGCTTATACTTTCTTTGGGTCATTTTTGAGTCTAGGGAATAGAAATGGATAAACAGGCACATAGCATTTGGGCATGGTGGCTTATTCCAGGTCCTAAGCTATTCACGGAGACACTGTTCAGAGCTGGGAGGTGGCTCCAGATGAGGAGGATGAGGAGGAGGCAGGTTCTTATGGATCCTGTAGCCAAAGTGCTTCCTATAAATGTTAGCTCAAGGTAATGAAATACAGGTAGGTGCCACTCTTCATTGTTAAAAATAAAGAGCTCTGAGGCCTTCTTTCAGATGGCCTGACTAGTTGCTAAGACCAGGTGGCTTTAGGGGAGTATCAGCTGGGACAACTTAAGTGTGTGTGGTGTGTGCACACACATGTGCACAATGCATACGCATGCGTATATATTCATTACATGTCCAATAAGAAGCATCATTTACAGTCTTCTGTGCATCCTTCTTAAGCACCGGCACCAGGGCAGCCACCTCAGCTGCCCTACCTAAAGGCTGTGTCATTGGCAACCCCACTTCCCTCACCCAGGCTGACTCCTCGTGACTCTTGGCTCCACTGAGCAGTGTTAGTGCATGCCGGTTTTGTGTGAAGTATATAAACAATGAAAGATTTTTCCTCAAGCTCTACACAGCTTTTTGTCACCCTTTCCTACTCTTTGTCCTGTTAACTTTGTGTCACCCTTTGCTTTGAGTGGTCCAAGGCCTGACTAACAAGGAGGAGCTTTGAGCACTTACCACGGTGCAGCAGAGGGGCCAGAACCACCAGAGGAGAGCCAGGGCCAGGAGCAGGAAGAGGATCAGCAGGGCGATAGCCAGGATGGAGCCATCGGACTGCGGGGCCAAGAGAAAGAGTGGTCAGTCATGGGACAGGCCATGGGCGCAACGCATGCGAGCTCGGCAGCACCTGTGGTCTCCCCCTCCCATCACCAACATGCAGATTTAAGGCCCAGAGAAAAATACAATTTGTCAAGCAAATTGTTGAAACTCTGCCCATCATTCTGAGCAACCTACTCTATACAGCCAATTCTCACGAGAAGTACATTCATTCTTTCAGTGAGGTCCTGCTCTCTTAGCAACATTCTGAAGGACCAACCCTGTGAGAGATGGAGCAGGTGGCTGCCCACATACCTGGGCAATGAGGTGGCCTACCTGCGTCCATCTGCCTCTGGACCATCACCCTTTGCCCAATTATAGCCTCCCACATCCTGGATCTGCCACCACCTGGGTTGGCCTCAGGGCAATGCTCCTCAGGATTCAGCCTGCTCCCCAGAACCCATTCACTTAGGCTCTTGTAACCGATTCCTGAGGCTGTGAATGGAAAGTCTAGAGCTGCTGATAGGAAGCAATCAAGGGAACATGGATTGCAGGGAGTGGAGGCTGGAGCAGCTGCCGCCGAACCCGAGGTAGGAGGGTGTGGTGGCTGAGTCAATGCTGCAGTCAGATGAAGAGGTTCTGTGAAGGCCAGGGGCTGAGGCAGGCACCCAAGGCAAATTACATCCACTTCCAAACGTGCCTAGGCCAGCCCTGAAAATAGACGTGATTGCTGTGGCCTCCGACGGTTGTTACCTTTAGCAAGCAGAGATCCTATTCAGTGTTGGTATTCTGGGGTTGCTGGTTCAAGAAGCAGATTTAAATCTCCTCTATCCCTTGCCCTTTCCTGGCTACTGGGAGTAGAAATGGGTACAACTTTCGGGAGAAGAGGTGCCAAGGGGCTTGCCGTAGGTATTAAGGCTGGCAATTTCCCTTTTAGCCCAAGAAAATAATCACGTATGATTGCACAGATAATAATAAAGAGAAAATCTAAATGTTTAACAACTAGGGAATGGCTAAATAATGCATTCAAGAACTGCAAACGTCATGCTTTCAAATAATGTCTAAATGACATAAGAAAATATTCTTGATATAATTAATGGATTTATGTACACAATTGGGATGAAAACTATCATGTCTAAACATTGAACTCACCCTCCCTCTATTTCCCCATGACTTCTGTGGGGAGTTGGGTATTTCGTGGCGGGTATTTCAGATCATAAATCTGTTTGCACTTGGAATCAATGGTTACTGAGAGGCTTATAAAACAGTCGTCTTTTAGTATTGGGTAATAATTAAGAGAAGAGTACAGACTACATTTATTCACATTATATACAATGTCTTCTCTCCTGATTTCACATTTCACATTATTTTTTAGGGAGATTTTATTTATTTATTTTTTAGAGAGAGGGGAAGGGAGGGAGAAAGAGAGGGAGAGAAACATCAATGTGTGGTTGCCTCCTGCTCACCCCCTACTGAGGTCCGGGACCACAACCCAGGCATGTGCCCTGACTGAGAATTGAACCGGTGACCCTTTAGTTCACAGGCCAGCACTCAATCCACTGAGCCACACTAGCCAGGGCTGATTTTACATTTCACTTTAGACAGAGAAGCAGAAAAGCTGATGTATTGTGGGGAAATATTTGAATTTCCTTCTGGAAGAAGGATTCCTGTGAAGTAGGGAGGGTGAAGGAGCTGACCCACAAGGGGAGAGACGGAGGCTTCTGCACTGAGAGAAGATATCCTGGTTTTGGACAAAGATACCTTTGGCCTGTCTCCAGCCGGGCTTGGTCTGCCCCTCGTGAGCCACAGTTCTCTTTGGCTATATCGGAGGAGGATATGCAGGACTCAGGAAGGGACAGATGCAGCAAGGGGTACTGGGGGAATGGCAGTGCCCAGGGGCAGGAGCTTTTGGGAGAGCTTTCTCCTGCTCTAGAGACAGCTTGTTCTCCTATGAGAAAAAGAAAGCCCCCCAGAGCGCTGCCTGGTATTCAAGAACTTCTAGCCACCATTATACGCGCAGTACAGATGACCACCATCAAACAAAGAGCACAGATTTTTGGTGAACTTAGACCTGAAGCTAACAGTTTACTAGAGGGTAATGTGCACACACAAGCTCAGAGGTTTGTTCATGTATTCACTCAGCAAATGTTTACTGAGGATCTGCTCTGTGCCCACAGAGCAGAACTCGGGGGTTCAGGATTGATTATACAGAACCAAGGTGCTCATGGTTTGTTGGTGGAGATGTATGAAGAACTACAGGCAAGGGGCTGTGTGTTATTCAACACCTTGTATGTACCAGGCAGTGAACAAAATAGACAGTCTCTATGCTTAAAAAGGTTATGACCTGGTGGAACCGTAATAATGATAATGATGATAACAACAACTGTTATTAGCGCAGTTAATATTCATTGAGCTCTTACAATGTGTCAGGGACTGTTCTTTCTATTACTAACATGCTTTCTATATATTAGTTGATTTAATTCTCATTGACAACCTTATGGATTTAATGATACTATTTTTCCAATCTTAAGGTGAAAATAGAGAGGCGAGGACAGGTGAAGAAACTTGCCTGAGGTCACAGGGAGCAATCAGGATTGAGAGTGGAACAGTTTGGTCCCACAGCTCCGTGTAACCAGCAGACTACGGCACTTATCAAGTGCTAAGAACCAGGGGCCTGGGAACTAGGACTTCACGGAGGAAGTGACACACTGGAGCTCTACTGCAGGGCCAAGGAGGGGGTGCCATTCCTGCACAGACAGACAAACAGCAAGTGCACGGCACGGAGGTGAGAAGGAGGCGGGCTCCCCACTGTGAGTCACTCCTTCCAGAACTCTTGCAATTCTGTGGATGTGGTCAGTGCTGATTTCACCATCACGGGCTGACTGTTACTGTGCGCCGTGCACATTCCCGGGACTATGCAAAGTGCTGTCCGTGCTTTATCTCATTTAATTAAACGAGCCTCGTTAAAGCAGACTTGTTGCAGGGACTGTTGTCCGCTTTTTGCAGAAGGATGAGCTGAAGTGGGGACCTGCAGGGACTTGATTTTAGGAAACAAGGCGAGAACAGAAGCTGACTGGCCCAGCAAATTCTCAGTGGGACACCCGCAGGGCTGGCTGGCCCTGCCTGCAACTGACCACAAACCTTTGAAAAAGATTTCTGAAGGGAAAAGAGGCTGAACATAAATAGCCAAAGGTTGATTCCTACCACTGTTGTTTTCCCAACAGGCTAAAAAGCACGACAAGTTAAATTCTTATTTTATTTAAAAAAGAAAAAACAAAGTTTAAAAAATCAACATGGTCCTTTAATTTAAAAAAATTTTTTTTGGAAAGAGGTGGGGGTCTCTGGGGTGTGCTACTGGAGCTGAAGGGAAGCTCATGGTAAAGCCAGCAGCCTAAGGTGGTGCTTCTTCCAGTTGGGGGTGGGGATCACCTGTTTTCTTCAATGAAGAGTTTTAGCAGCAGCCCCCCCCCCCACCCCCACCTGCCATCAAACGCTGCAGTATAATGTGCTCTCACAGAGCAGACTTGGAACATTCAGCACGAGGGCAGGACTCCCCCAGCTCTGCTCCATCTCAGGCGTTTGCCGTCAGGATGACCTTCCATCAGGGCTGTCTGTCTGGCTTGAAAGGCCAGTCTCTGCATCACGGCTTTCTTCAATGCCTCTGTTCCCAGCTCACCAAATGAGAGCATGTCTTTTAAGACAAGGAGGCATTGTGTTCAAGGATCTGGATTTGGAAACTTGGGTAATGAAAGCATGCCTTACTTGGTAGGTTTCTAGGTAATTCTGAATATCTGACACATGGCTTGTGGCAGGGGTGGGGGGAGGGATCTTGCCCGGGCCTGCCTGCGGTGGGATAGGACGGGGGCAGGCCTCTGGACAGTGGAGCATCAAGCTCGGCTGCTGCTTTCGGTTTGGTTTGTGGGTTGCCATGGTCAAGGGAGGATTACAGAATGGAGGGGAATTAGTGGGAGACTGCGGGAAGCTCAACTTAAAGAAACGTGAAATGCTCCATCTCAAATCTGGAGTGAGAGTCCCCCTGATGCCAGGCACGGGGCCATTATGGAGCCATCGAAGTGTCTGCACTTCGGCCTGCATGACTGTTTCAGCGAAGGAGGGAACGTTCTCCCCCACTCCTGCCTGTCCTTCCGTGTTGAGGGCACCCCGTGTGTACAGCCCAGGATTTCCTTCTCCCCTTTACTTGTTCAGTAAGTAAGGATGGAGTCAGCCAAGCATGCCAGGATCTGCTCCCCGCTTTCTCCCCGGGGAGCATGCCGCTAGGGAGCAGGGCTGTCCTCTTCCGTTTCATGCAGGCAGATTATTTTCAGGGGGGCCTGATGCTTATACAATTTTGGGGCAGCCTCTTGAAGAAAAAAAAACAGAAAAATACAAATGCAAAATAATAAGGGTTCCTGCCAAGGCCTTAGAAGAATCTAGAAGGGTTCCTTTCTAGTGGGGATCCCTGAAGCTTAAGCTTCATCAGCTTCCTGGCAACTCTGCCCCGGTTTTAAGTTTTCCCCAGACGGGCCCCATGCCCACGACGAGGCCGGTAAACCTATTTAACTCTGGGCTTCAGTTTCCAGCCCATTAGCTGCCACTCTCAGCCACAGTCTCCAGCCCACAATAAAAAAGTCAATATCGAGGTTTTCGTCTACCATTTTTGGGATCTCATTTCTGTTTGTCACATGCTTTATTACCCCCTACTACAGTGACCCCCCAATATCTCTATTTGAACATAACCCAGGAAGGGGCCTGGTAATTGTAACAATTACCCTTTGACAACAAAAGTATACACAAATTATTAACAAAGATGTTACGGCAGCCCTCACCGATGGGTGGTGGGTTTGCTTTAGTTCTATGCCCCGTTTGGCAGATTCTGAGTATTAACACTGAATTACTGAAGATACTCCTATTCCTTCATGTGATTAAACTATCAAATATTTAACAGGGAAGGATGAATTAGCAGGTTTATTCTGCCACATTGAAGGAATATTAGCCAAACTGCCACAAATATGACAGGAAATTAGCTGATGATCCACTAGAGTGTTCGTTAGGCAATGCTGTTTTCCTGATTCATCAGGGAACGGTGGGGTGCGGGGCACTGACGATGACACCTGGCAGGTTTGTCATGGTGCGAGCTTCCCAGTGGTCCCTCTGCCTCCCTCCTGTGCCTGTCCCTCTCTCTCTGGTGTTGAATGAGGTTGTGTTTGGAGTGCTATTGGAAAGTCCTCGAGGGAAAGGGACCCTTCAGCCAGAAGCAGCTCCTGTCTATGACCTAGTAATATGATAGCAACCTGCTTGGTCTAAGTACCAAAGAAGCCATCCTGGTGAGGGAACTGTGCAGAGATAAAGCGACTTGTCCTGCTCCGATGGGAGACCCCGTGAGCAGTGGATGGGAGAGTGTCAGCCCCAGACAGAGGGAGGCTGGAGGGCTCCACCCTGCCTCCCTCTGCTCCAGGCTGCCTTCCTCCCTCCGAGGGCAGAGGCTGGCCCTTGGGAGGCGTCGCATTCCAGTGCTCTGAAGTGGAATTTAGCACCATCCTCAGCAGCTGGTCTGAGCTCCGCTTCCTGTCCAGACAAAACTGGCAGAGCATGGGCAAGTTTTATTTTGAAAGATGAAATTTAAGTCATTTCATTGCTGCTGAGAAGTTCTGGATGGGCAAGTCCAGAGACCAAAATTCTCTCTTTCTCCCAGAGCTCATATATTCTGACTGTTATTTCTGGAAGTAGCCTTGGTGATTCTAGCTCCCCTGCCTACCCCACCCTGTATTTCATTGGAATTCTATGCCCCTGGCATCCGTGATAGTACTCTCCTGGGCCTCTTTCCTCCTATCTCTGATTATTCCCGCCCACCTTCCTCATGGGCTTCTCCTTGTGTGCAGTCCTTAAAATGCTGACATGCTCCATGGATCTTTTTTCTTTTTTTAATAAAAGTATATACTTTTTATTTTGCCTGAAATGTTTACCTATTTTTCCCTAACTTAAAGAAATTATGGTAAAAATGTACATTTATGCATACATAAAATTTGCCATTTGAACCATTTTTAAGTGTACACTTAAGTGGCATTTAGTAATTTACATTGTTTACGAGTGATGGACACACTCTTGGTGCATCTTGGCTTTTCCTTCTAAAACTGTCCGTGGGCTTTCATTTCCTTTCATAGTTTAAACTCTCATCTAGATATTGATGACTTAAATCTTTTATCTCTAGCCTACGTCTGTCCTCATGCTTCAGGGGCAGAGGCAGGGTCACTGTCTGGTAAGTCCTACTGACACCTCAAACTCAAGAGTTCAAACTGAGCTCATCAATTTCCCCATCACACCTGCTGGTTTTCCTTTCTTCATTCAATGGTCCTACTTAGCAACCCAAGTTGGAAACCTGGGAGTCAATCTCAGTTTTCTCTCACTTCCTCTCTCCTCCCTGATGTCATATCCTCCATCAGTACATCTGCTTCGAATTCCTATGCACACCATGAATCTGCCCCTGCCTGCTCCATCTCTGACACCGTTGATTAGGTTTAGAATCCTATGATTTCTTTCCTGAGTAGCCGCAATGATCTCTTCACTGGTCTTTCCACCCCCATTCCTGCGACCTTGACTTCCATCCTCTGCAAATTCAAAGCCATTATCTAAAATGTTAGTCTGATAGCTCTGCCCACCTGTGAACTCATTAACAGCTCTTTATTGTCCGTAGGAGTTCTTCACATTGGAGAATTTAATGAGCGGGACACACCTCTTCCTCAGAAAGTACACATTAACGCTTACACACAAGCTCACAAACTTTGATAACAATTTTGTGGGGGTCCACCAGATCCCCCGAATGCATGTATGGAACCCTGGGCACAAGAGCCCTCAGGCCACACAACATCCTTTGCAACCAGCCTCTCATTTTTCTCCAACCTCCTCTCCCAGCACCTCCTTCCGTACACTTCGTGCTTTGACGAAACTAAACTGCATATAGTTCCCAGCACACACCCTGCTGTTCTCACGTTCTTCTCCCCGAAAACCCTTTCTTCCTTTCATTGCTTGGTTAACTGTTTCTCATCTTTCCAGATTGAGATCAGGCACCTCCTGACTCATTCAGACCTTACATGTTCATTGAAAACCTGCTACGGGCGAGGCCCCCGAAAGCACTAGCACTAAAGACGGACGAGGCCTCTGTAGTCACAGACCTTGCGGTTGAGTGCGGAACACAGACAAGTAAGTACTACCACTGCACTCTGAGTCTGTGCCCCCCTTTTATGCCACCTCTCTATCTTATCTTCTGCTTACATGGTAGAAATGATGTTATTATGTGCTCGTCTATCTCACTGAACTATAAGCCCCTAGAGGACACAGATCTGACTTTATTCATCTCTATAACGTTGAGATGCAGCAGGGATGCCCCACCTTTTGGCATCTTTGGACCACACTGGAAGAAGAAAAGTTGTCTCGTGCCACATGTTAAATACATTGTGACAGGGAATCACACAAAAATATCTCATAACGTTTTAAGTATATTTACAATTTTGTGTTGGGCCACATTCATAGCCATCCTGGGCTGCATGCAGCCCGCAAGCTGCAGGTTGGACACCCCTGTAGTAAAGTGCTTCCAATGTAGAAAGACTTAATAGTCACTCAACTTACTTATTAAATTGAGGGAAGCGAGAACTTAGCAGGCTAACACCTTCTACAGCCAGCGAGAGGCAGAAACGTGCGGAGGCCAACGTCGCCCCAGGCTGCACGCCGGCCCTCCCACAGCTCCATCAGCGGAAACGGCTCACTGCCCTCACTACAAAGCACTTGGGCTTTGGAGTCAGGAAAAGAGCTAAATCTTAATTTTTCCACTTACTAATATGTGGACTTGGGATAAGTTACCGAACTTCTCTTAACTGTCCTTCTCGCTACATATTTGAAATTGAGATATTTCTACTTCCAGGACTGAGTTGATACTTATACGAGATAAAGTATGTGTAGAGATCCTGGCACATGCCATCCTTCAATAAATGTGACTTCCCTTCCCATTCTCCCCTTGCTTCCCCTGCCCAGGCCATGCTCCCAGTGATGTGCCAAGACTTAGCCTAGCCAAATGAATTTGATTCTTGTGAACACCACGCTAACTCTGATTGGAGCTATGGTGTTGATGGGTGGTCCCAGGTCACATATTTGGGAAGTCACAGACCCTCAGAGTGCCACCCCAGTGTCGAGGAAAGGGAAAACCAAGTGGGTTTTCCAATGGTAAATGTAATATCCCTTGTTAAAGTTGATCAAACAATGAAAGTGAAGCATAATCAAACATTATGGTTCATTCTTGCTACCTGACAGGTAATCTGGGTGAGAAATGGGAATAAAATTGAAAGATACTGGTTTTCTTAACCCACGAGTAGGTTGTATAGAAAAAGCATTAGGTGAGTGTTACCTGTGCCTTTGTGGAACTCATTCCAAAAAGCACGGCTACAGTAATGAGGCTGTCCATGCACTGCATGTGGCAGAACTCCCACATCCAAATGAATCCGATTCCAAACCAGCAGCTTCGGCTGCTGGAAACCTACAGGGATGTAGCCCTCATCCACATCACTGTGGAGTTGCTCAAAGCATTCTGCAACACCTCCCTTTGAACTGTTTTTGAAATCACTTTATAAACCACGAAGAGAAAATCTTGCACCTTCTTATTCATGCTTTGTTTTCTACCAAGGAGCTTCCTAGATTGATAACCCACCATTCATCATACCTACAACTTTTGGGGTTGTTTTAAAATCAGATATTGAGGATGTTCTCCCATTGCCCTAATGAGGATATTCAAATACTGTGCCTTCAAAGATATGGCAATTTCAGAGCAAGAGTTCAGAAGATAGTTGGAACAGTCACAGTGTTACTGGAGAAAGGATATGACCTTCCAAGGTAAATATTTGGAAGGAGTAGCAATCACTTGGATATAAATTCTAGTTTGCTATAAATCTTACCACTTTTTGCTTTATATGAATAATGCCAGAAGGACTTCAATACACTGTCAATAGTATGTTATCAAGGGGAAGATTGATGTCACACTCCTACGAATGCAGGCTTTGAGGTCCCTATCTTAAGATTTTCTAGCATCATTTTTTTAAAAAGATTTTATTTATTTATTTTTAGAGAGAGAGGAAGGGAAGGAGAAAGAGAGGGGAGAACTATCGATGTGAGAGAGAAGCACTGATGTGCGGGAGAAATATCAATGAGTTGCCTCCCGTAGGCACTCCCACTGGGGGCCAAGCCTGCAACCCAGGCCTGTGTCCTGACCAAGAATCGAACCGGCGAACTTTAGTTTTGAAAGCCATTGCCCAACCGCCTGAACCACTCCAGCATTATCTTGGCCCTGTTCTTACCCTAACCTATTAGAGACATTTCATGGCACTTCTAATGGTAAGAGAGGTAATCAGTAAATCTTGTATTCATTCAGTACTTTCTTTTCTTGCTACAAAATGCATAAAGGTTGTCAAAACCAGTTTTTAGAGAATAATGCAGAATAGATGTACTTCATTAGAGTCAGAATGCCTTAATCCCTATGAGTGGGCTGTTGAAATAGGATTTTAAAAAAAGTTACTTAGTCATTTCAAATACTGTGACACTAGAAGAGAAGGGCTAATTTCTTGTTTTCATTTTTTGTTCCATCAGATACAGGGATTTGTCTACTTGCCTTTCATGTAGCTACTTATTTCATGTATATGCTCAATTGGTCTTTTTGGTCATCCTTCACCTCTTAGTCAGCATCATTACTACCTATGATCAGTAAGTAAGCATACCTACTGCACATTGTTGGCTATTGCTTTTGATTATGAATTCAGGGTGGGGGAAGCCAAGCCTGTGACGTGGGTGGCACCTCATGGAGATAGATGCTACCAGAGATTACCATGATGACTGATTCCTTAAAACAATGTCTCTAAACTGCATAATGGGGTATCAGGAAACCAACAAATCATTTTCTATTGTGTTTCTAACACATGCCACCAGTCCTGGAAGATGTTATCACAGTCCAGGGAGAAAGTCAGGACTGACTCACAGGGCTCGAGTAGGAGCAGCACAGGTTCTGTGTAGTTAAACTCTCAATGATGCTACAAACCACAGTGCTTGAGCTCGGAGCACAGGGAGTTCAGGAGACTTGCCAAGGTCAGTGAGGCATCCTGGGACAGATCCAGGCAGCACTTGGCAGGCCTTGCAGCCACGGTGAAATCTGGGTAGGTGGAGAGATCAGAGGGCAGCCCAGAAGGAAAGTGAAATATGATCAAAGGCACCGAGGTAGGAATGAACATAATTTTATTTGGAGTGAGGAAAAATGAAATAAAAATGTTTGATTATCAGCAAACATTGTAATCTCTTAAGGCTTAGTACATTCACAAATTTTAAGTCCAACAAGTCAGGGTCAACTGAGGCTACCAGGCTGGACTCTATCATGCAACATTTGTTAGATATTTATTTTGGCTGAATTTGCACCTTTTACATGCAATCGCAAGCTTTATAGATACCTTTGCTAAGACCGTGAAACTCAGCCATGCAGGGAAAATAAAATCGTTCTAGCTGCACCTTTCAGACTTCCTTGGCCTACAAAGGAAGCAGTTTTCCTGATGCTGGGCTGTGTGTAAAAGAAACCCAGAAATATTTTAGTTGTCACTTCTGCAAGTGCTTTCTATTTTTTTTTTTTTTTTTAATGAACAAAACATGAAGCCCACTGTTTTGGGCACTGACTAAACCAACATCTGTTTTAGCAATCACAGTAACAGTGAAAGAATGCTAGTTACGCATTGCTTGTGGCGCTGAATCTTCTTTTAAGAAGATATAAATTAAATTACTGACCTTTGAATTTCCTCTGTGTGCTAATGAATAGATGAGAAGCTGGTTGCTTTGCAAAAGAAGAATTGTTTATATACCTTTGTGTGACGTTGTCATTCTCTAGAAGCAGAGGGAAGAGTTTGCCTTCTTTTTGGGAATGCAAACAATACAAATTACATCCGTGCCAAAATAACGTGCTGATGACGAGAAACGCGTGAGGGCCCTGGGGCAGGTTGTGCGGTGGTGCAACGTGACTATAAAGTACTAACCAGGACAATGTGGTCTGGGGCGGGCTGTTGTCACCTCCAACTCTGTGAGAGCTTAGCCCACTGATTTTGCCAATTTTTGAGCATTTAAAGAGTTGGCTATTATTTTAGGGTTGGCAGAAAGAGAGAAAGAGATCCTCTCAGGCTCTCTGCTTTATGGTCCTATTTCCTGAACTGTTCATTTCTCCTTGTCTCTCTCTCTCTCTCTTTCTCTGTCTCTCCCTACACATACATGTTTTGGCTCCTCTTTAAGTTGTGCAAATTGTGCACTTTTTCCTACAATTGTTCCTCTGCCAACTGAATTTACTAATCTAGAATGCTCAACCCAAAAGATTAAGCTGTGTGAAACGGTCCCAATAACCCAGGAGCAGGCATCAGCAGACACACTGGTCATTTGCTAAAGGTTGTGTACTCGAGGAATACACACTCTCTCAAGTTCTCAGTCAGAAACAAGAATTCTTATTTTAAATACAAATTATATAAGTCTGATTGTCTAATCTCTGGGAGTCCAGAAGCTTAAACTGTCAAATTAGAAAGTGGGGGGCAATCTCGAATGGAAGACACGTATAAAACCAAGAAGTGAGAGGCCAGGAAAAGCAGAATCATAAACTTAAATGACATAGTGATCAGATCAGAAGACCATTCTAGAAACAGCCTCAGAAACCGAGGGTTTCATAGTAACTTGGCACATTGTTCATGATAACAATGCCAGAGAGTAAAATGAATGTAAACATTGTACAATATTTCATAATATCCATTTTGTGTGAAAAGGTTTCCATAGGAAGAAAGACCTAGGAGGAGGTGAGTGATGAGCTCAGTTTGCACATGCTTTCTTGGTCCCTTGGATTAATGATCTCACTCCAGCCTCCCAGAATCCGTGATTACAATGAGTTGGCCCCTCTGCCCATCTAGAACTGACTAGTGATAACACAGTCCTTTCGATACGTGTCCATTTCTCTTTCTCAGCACTCCTCCCCCTAACTAATAGTTTTCTGTATCTATCTTGTTTTTTATTCTGTTTTTTTAAAAGATTTTATTTATTTATTTATTTTTAGAGAGAGGAGAAGGGAGAGAGAAAGAGCAATGTGTGGTTGCCTCTCACATGGCCCTCACTGGGGACCTGGCCCGCAACCCAGGCATGTGCCCCAACTGGGAATCGAAGCAGGACCCTCTGGTTCCCAGCCCGCGCTCAATCCACTGAGCTACACCAGCCAGGCTATTCTGTTTTTTATTTTTGGTTTTTAGAGGGGAAGAAAGGGAGAAAGAAAGGGAGAGAAACATCAACATGTGATTGCCTCTCGAATGTCTCCAAATGGGGACCTGGCCCACAACCCAAACAGGTGCCCTGACTGGGAATTGAATCGGCGACCCTTTGGTTCGCAGGCCGGCACTCAGTCCACTGAGCCTCACCAGCCAGGGCTGTTCTGTTCTTACTTTATTATTTTTGTCTTATTTTTTTTGGAGGGATTTACTCTGTAGTTCTTCTCTATCACCTTGAGTTCTATGGTTGGCTAATTGTCTTAAAACTTTTCTTCTTTTTTAATATAAACACTTAAGGCTACAAATTTCCCTTTCAGAACCACTTTAGCTGCATTGCACAAGTTTTATGTGGCATCTTTCTAAGTAACTAGTTTTCAGTATTTCCCCAATTTCCATTATGTTACTTTGACTTCGAAAAAGATTTAGATGTGTGTCTGAAATTTCAAAACACATGAGATTTACAAAATTGATTTGCTATTATTTTTTAATGGACTTTTTCGATCACAGAATATAGTTCATATGATATCATTTTTTTTGAAATTTGTTGAGACTTCACTTATGATCTAGCAGATGGCTTTTTATAAATGTTCCAAGTGCACTTGAAAAGGAATAGGTATTCTCTTTAAGTGAAGGTTTCCTATAGACAGTAAGACCGGCTGTTATGTGATTGGCGGTCAGCTCTTGCCCTCGACCCCACTCTCCAAAGAAGATAGGCCAGAGTGCTTATTTTCTACTGTGGTTAGGGGTGGGACGCAGAGAGGAAGTGACTGGTAAGTGACGTTCAGCATACATTTCATTATCTTTACTTCTGTACAGTGCAGAGCGACGGGAAAGAGCTCATTGAATTTAAGACGCATGCATTGTAGGATGCCTCATTTTCTATGAGCCATTATGGAAAACACTGCCAATTAAATTACGATACATTATTGATTATCTGAAACATCCCAACTCCAGAGATGTTAAAATATGAAAAAAGCGTGCCTTAGAATTTATGAAATAGTATTTTTTCATTAACCTTATAATTGCATAACCTCCATTTCATGCAACCAAAAATTTTTGGACCCTATCTAAAACATTTTGCTGTAGCCTTATTGTGTGGCCACTGGTCATATGTAATTATATTAATCAAATCATTTATATTTTATTAATTCTTTTGGCTGCTTGATCTGTTAATTACCAAGAAAACTGTACTTAAATCTCCTCCTGTGATGGTAGATTCATCAATTTCTCCTTACAGTTTTGTCAATTTTGCTCCATATATGCTGAGGATATGTCATTAAGTGCAGACTAAAATCACACCTTCAAGGTTAACTGTTCCTTTTAACATGATGTAATGAACCTCTTTATATCAATAATGGTTTTGTTTTGCCATAAAGTATATTTTATCTAATATTAATATAGCTATACTAGTTTTATTTTCATATTTGCTTGATACAACTTTTATCATATTTTTATATTCAATCTTTCTATGTCCTTATATTTTTGAATATGTTTTATTGTAAATAGCATATAGTGTTTTTTTTTAAAAATGCAATCTGTTAATCTGTGTTTTTTGACAACTGAATTTAGTCTAAAAATGCATCTTGGTTATGGATTATTTGGATTTAATTTTTATTTCTAAAAACAAATATTGCCATCTCACTATGTGCTTATCACAGAGTTTTCTAAGGCATAGATTCAGAAAAATCAATTTTTTCTCATTTACTCTCAAAACAAGGAAATTTCAAACTTAGGGCAAACATTCTTTAAAATATTTAGAGATAAAAATATTGAAAGTCAATTGCTCAAACGTCCAAGACAAACAAATCAGCACAAATCCTCCCAAACATATTTGAAAAGATATTTTTATGCATACAAGGGTTATAAAAATAGAGATGTTGGCAAGCTATTTATATTTCACTTCATAAATAACATTTGAGAGCTGAGTTTTGCATTTTGATATTCCTGTGGTCTTCTGCTCTTTCTAATGATAGCACAAGAAACCACAGGTCATCTTATTAAAATAATAATAATAAAAAACACTAGGATATTGTAAAAAGACCTTGAATTTGTATGGCTCTGCTGAGACCAGCTAATAAATAGGTGAGAATGATTTGTGACTAGTCTAACAATGATTTGTAAATGGAAGGGTGTGTTTTGAGATCGCCTGACAACAGATTGTTCTAAAGAGGAGTTTTAAGCACCCTCTGGTCTGAAATATCTCATTTGTATTAGGTGGAGGTTGGCCAATCTGAATCTCACGAAGAGAAGTCATCTCCAGTGTCACCAACAAAAGACTCTCATATTTATTTTCAAAATATCAAAGCCAACCTCATTTGTTATACTCTATAGGACTGATCCTGTTTACCTTACTCCTTCACTAGCATACTTTTAGTTCTAGAATTACAGACTTTCAGTGCTGGAAGGAGTCCGAAAGCTTTTCTAGCCCAATTGCATATCTGATGCATGAACGGCATTTACATAATCCTGCCAAATTGTCAAGCTGCCTGTGCTTGAATAGAGCCATACCAGAGAACTCCGTCCCTCCTGAGGCAGCCAATTAGAAAGACTTTTTAAAAACTGAGCCAAAACTGTGTCTATCAGGTTATTCTACTCCTTGGATCTACACAGTAAAAGCAGATGTACCTGTTTCAGGTCAGCCTTTCAAATATTAAAATCGGACATCAAGTCTTTCTTCATGTCTCCAGGCTAAAGAGTCCCAATTCTATAGATTATTCTATATAATCTACCACATTTGGTATTACTTTTCATATATTCAGTTTCTCTAGGCTCTCCCTGACATGTTCTTTGTATTTAACACAATACCTGAGTGGATATTTTACCTTCACTAAGGTGAGAGCTTCCAT
Organism: Micronycteris hirsuta; assembly: GCA_004026765.1. NCBI lineage: Eukaryota > Metazoa > Chordata > Mammalia > Chiroptera > Phyllostomidae > Micronycteris > Micronycteris hirsuta. The sequence continues at coordinate 26,265 of PVJI01005257.1, read as the reverse complement.
GACTTCTTTAGTCTTAGATACCATACCTCCATCAATTCACCCAGAAGTCAGAGTCTTTCTGGAAAGCACATCACTGTCCTGATTCTCACAGAGCCCACAGCATGGGTGCACAGAGACGCAGGCTGAGTAGCTACTACATACCAGGCCCTGTGCCAGCTATTTAAAGACCAGGATTTTAGCCACATTGATCTGATCCCAAAGCTCATGCTTGTTCCCACTCTTCTTCTCCAACTAAGCCTTTCCCCTGTGTTTTGCTAAGCTACATCTTTCAAAGGACATATCACCTATAATTATACCAGCAAATAGAGGCCTTCCCTTTTCCAGGGCTGAGATGAAACATTAATGAGTCACTTGTAATCTCAGGGCTGTGGACTGGTCACATTTGGTACAAAATTCTCTTCAGCCCAAATAATGTAAAAGTACACGAGAGCCTGTTCCCCTTCCCAATAACCAAATATATAAATCTATAGTATCCAAATTAATGCTATTTTGTTAACATACTTGGAACATACACGTGCCTGATTTATCTCCCTAAAGTTTTGTTTGTGCTTCCTTTGAATGGCTTCCCACCACCCAAACTCCATCTTCTCTCATTCATATCCTCTGCAAAGTCATTCTCCTGTTTCCCATCCAATCCAGTCTCCCCTTACTCCTCCGGGCCGTGTGAAGGGAGGGGCAGGTGGGTGTGGGAGCACCTTGGACAGGAAGTGGGATATGGTTAGGGTGAAGAAATCTATGGGGCAAAGTTAGGTGTGGGCCCTGGTCCTGCTCTCCTTGACTGGTTGTTGGGAGATGTCTTCTCCCCTGTCTTCTCCAGGGGTCTTAGAATTGCAAAACAGTTCAGGGAGGGGCTTGTTGAGGAAGACTTTTTGGGCTGAGCAAATCATGAGCTGCCTACATGTTATTCCTGAATGTCTAAAATTATTAATGCAGCTCCTCTTTGCAGGAAGGTGACCACCTTCTTGGGTAACTGGGAAGTAATCCACTGGATCCATTAAGCGGACAGTCCCAAGTATGCACTGTCTGTGTTAATTTACTTATCCAAAGGTCTGTGTGGAGGCTCAGGAATCTTTGGAACAGACGGGGAATTTCTGGGTGCCTCTGAAATTTGCCTTTTCTACCCCAGAGTGTACACTAACATTTACCTCTTGGAGCATATATCTTGCCTTGGAAACTATGCTGTAGGATTTTGGAGGTCTAGGACTGGCTATTCTTCTTTGCGGTCCTAACACTTTGCCCATGGTACTATTTGAATACATGTTGGTCCTGCTCTGTGGCCCCATTCACTACCAGCAACCTCCTCCCTGCACTTCTTTCCTTAATGAAGAGGCCCACATGCTTACACCTGCTGGTATGAATTATCCATCCCAAAGATAGCTACCTATTTTGACTGATGGACTGTTTTGCTGACCTTGGAAAAGAAACAGAAGAAAAACATCTTCTTTGATTTCTACTTTTTCTGAAGAGCATGCAATAATTTTTTATTACGCTGGAAGGCGAGATTGCCACTCAGCACAAGCTACTGGATTCATTCCCTATCGGGCTGGTGAAATTCAAGAAATTTTGGCATGGGCAACCTGGCCAACTCTCTTGTTTACCTAGATAGCCTTATGACTACAAAACTGGGCTGGATTTGTATTTTCCTGTTATTTCAAAACAATTAGTAACAAAGTTGAACTGATTTACAAAACAGACCCAGGAAGTTGCCTAGGATAGAAGTCTGCAGACCGTTTTGTGACGTGGTCCCTGCCCTCCTTTGCAGCCTCTCTTGGTTGCAGTCACTGGAGCCTCCATCTCTGGGCTCCAGAACACCTGTGCCTGAGCCAGCCTTGACCAAGGCGGTTCATGCACCTTCAGTCTTGGCTGGCCACATTAGTGGACTTCAATAGCCCAGTTTTCTGGTATTCCAGGGTGAGGTCAGGCGATGCCAATGTTCCCCAAGTCAAAGCTTTTCTTTTCTTCTTCAAAAAATTTACTGATTTGAGAGAGATGAAGGAGGGAGGAGAGAGAGAGAGAGGGAAATATCGATTTGCTGTTCCACTCATTCATGCATTCATTGGTTGATTCCTGTATGTACCCTGATGGGGGAACCTGCAACCTTGCTTGGCATGTCGTGATGATGCTCTAAACAACTGAGCTACCTAGCCAGGGTCACAGCTTTTCTGTAGTTAATTAGATTCCATTTTTTTTAAAGACAAAAGATTGTTTATTTCCTGAATGAGGAGAGATCGGAAGCTAACATCAAAGCCACATTATGTATAATGTGTAAATTTAATATTAAAGAAATTCCAAAATATGGCAGATAAAGAGGGATTTTACGACTGGTCCCAATTGTTTTGTCTCTGACCTTCTCTGCTATTGCCCAACTTAACCAATTACAGCCAAACTGGCCCAAAACATGCCTTTATCCAGGCCACACCCTTAGATAATCCTGATTCTTTCTTCATGACCCAGTTCGCTTATCATTTCTTCTATGAATCCTTCTTCAGGTGCCCAGACTCTCCACATCACGGTATCACTGGGCTAGGCAATGTTCATTTCTCTGCTAAAGCACTTATCACGTGGAATCACAAATCCTTGGAATACTTGTTTGTTTCCCATGTATTACTGTATTTTGCCATGTACAATGCGCACCCACGTTTTTGGCCCAAATTTTCAGGGGAAAAAAACTTCTGTTTTAATTTTTTAATTCAATATTTATTTATTTATATTTAGAAACAAAGCCAATTATCATATTCCAGGGTATTATTTTGCATACAGATACTGTTATTGCTTTCTAGAGTTACACTTTGAACACATAAGCATAAAAAAAGAATTAAAAACATTTATATGGATATGGAATTAGTATTGCCCATGTACAATGCACATCCTTATTTTTCCCTCAAATATTTGGGCAAAAGTGCGCATCATTCATGGCAAAATACAGTAAGTCTTTGTGTTCCTCGGACTTAGCAAAATGAGTGACTCACATGCTATATCAGTTTCTGTGGTTTTGCCTGGTATCCAGCCATGTGCTGTAGACCCTCATAAACAAGAGACCTGTCCTCAATCTTGATCCAGTTAAGCGGGCTATTTCCAGTCCACCTTCTCCAGGTCTGCACCCTTGACAAGGGTCTGCTCTGAGTGGAGCTGTTGCTGCTCTGAAGAGTCTTTGACTACTGCCCTGCCTAGGATCACTGATTGCAATTTCCCAGGTGGCAGATTTTTTTTCCTCTTAAATCATGCTCAAGGTCCCCATGCTCCTTGGATGCACATATTGGATTATTGGCTAGCCTCTTTGGAAGCCTATTTTCCAACCAGCTTAATGTGTTCTAAACCTACCTCATTCTAGCTTCCTTCTCCTACCAGCACGTGCCATCATGGTCTCGGTGTGATCTTTGATTAAGTCTATTCATTCATTCACTCAGTCACCAGCTATCTGCTAACTACTATGCACAAGCATTGCGCCAGGTGCAGATTGCAGTGGGGAATATGACACAGCCTTTGTTTTTCCTCAAGAAGCATATGGGCTACACTGTACACGAGAGGCAGCTGATCTCTCCTATGTCTGTGCTTTCTTTACTCCAAGTCTCCAGTTGTTTCCAAACTTATGACCTACCTCTGCATGGCCTCTGGAGGCCCACTTTCTTGTAAGATATTAGGAACCATGAAGTATTAAGAGCAATACAGATGATAACTGGGGTCTCTCTTCCTGAAACAATGAGCAACAGGTCTGTAGCTCAGCAGGACGTAGTGTGAGAGGAGAGAAAAAAAGGACAACTTGGACTGTGGAAACGGGGCCTTCGGAGAGAGAGCTGTGCAGTCTTGTCTGGCAACACAAAAAGGGAAGGTCCCAAGACTGTCCATATGGGCCAAAATTATTCTTTTAGGCAAATTCCTATTTTTATAGCAGAAAATGGGGTCCAAAAGAAGGAACATAAAAGAGAGGTTTCTGATTTTAAAATCTTGGGATTCTTAAATGAACGGAATTGGGAGTGAATCAAGAGAGCAAGTCATGTTTCTTAAGCAGGTTTTAATCATTAAAAGAAAATTGGAGGACAATTAGTGACAGGTAAGCAGAATGATAAGAGACCCAGATATTTAAGATTTACTTGGCAAACTTACTAAAATGCAGACTCCTGAGCTCCCGACCCCAAAAATTCTGATATGTTTTGGTTTCTCAGCCTTGGTACTATTGACATTTTGGACAGGACAATTCTTTGTGGTGTGTGTGGGGTTCTTTCCTGTGCATGGTTTTGTTCTCTCTTGCTCCCCGCCCCCACCAAATCTATAGAAAAATATGACTAGTTCAAGAAAAGAACAGTCTAAATTAATAAAAACCTGAAGGATAAGATGATTTGAAAATCCTTGGGAAATAAGTTGGCACTGTGTTCATCCTCATAGCAATCAAATCTTACTCCAAAACCACAGTGAGTCACGGCTGCTTCAGAGGACCCCGGAGGGTCCAGTCTGCAGTGAAATTCTCTTTGAGGCTGAGCTCTCATCTGCCTGAAATGGTACCTCTGATAAAATGCCCACAAATGAGCTCGGCCTGATAGAGTTTTAAATAATAATAGGAATTTTCTCTGAGCTAATAATGCATCAACTTTAATACATACTTATTTTAATTCATTCTTACAAATAGTATAAATATTCTCCTTATGTTACTCTTGATTCATTTACTGAGAAAACCTTTCTTCAAAATAGTGAAGAGGGAGGTGGGTTGGGGGGCTGGATGAAAAAGGTGAAGGGATTGCCTTGGCTGGGTGGCTCAGTTGTTTGGAGAATCATTCTGTGCACCAAAAGGTTGTGGGTTTGATCCCCGGTCAGGGCATATACCTAGGTTTTGGGTTCAATGTCTCTCTCTGTCTCCCTCTTCTTCTCTCTCTAAAATAAATAAAAAATATCCTCGGGTGAGGATTTAAAGAAAACATGAAGGGATTAAGCCAAGTACAACTTGGTAGTTACAAAGCAGTCATTGGGATATATAGTTAAGTAGAAGGAATATAGTCAATAATATTGGAATAACTATGTACAGTGCAAGATAGGTTCTAGACTTACCAGGCGAAATCACTTGGTAAGTTATATAAATGTCTAACCACTATATGAACACTTGAAACTAATGTAATATTGAACTTTAACTGTAATTGAAAAAGTAGTGAAGAAACTGCTACCTAATCCCCTTTGGCTTAACACCAGACCCAATTTAGTGGTGCTGGTTTCCCTGCCGGCAACATCTTCCAAGTTTCCCCCAGTCTGTTCCTAAACTTGTCATGGACTCATACTTCTTAATCAGGGGATCATTGCCTACGTATAATCTATAGAACATAAACAGCAAATCTTTTAATGAGACAGGCCATTAGATTTGCACATGGCAAGAAAAGAGAATGGCAATAGACTAGTGAAGAGCTGTCATTCTTTGACAGACTGTCACGTGTCTCAAGCCCCTTATATATTTTACCTCTAATCTTTACAATGACCGTGCAAGACAGGCTCTGAGACAGGCTCAGGTTAACTGGCCCAAGATCACCCTGAACAGTGGAGGGGCTAGGATTTGAAATTAGGATTTTTGACTCAATATTTTATTTTCTTAATTCCTCCATTATGCTATAATTATAGGGCAATTCTTGTTTTGGTGCCTCAAGTCTGAGTTTGCTGCATTTTTATTTTCATTAAAAAAAAAATTTCTCTGAGCTCTGGCCAGGTGACTCAGTTGTTTGAAGTATCATCCCACATACCCAAAGGTTGCAGGTTCGATTCCTGGTCAGGGTGTGTATGGGAGGCAACTGATTGATGTTACTCTCTCACATTGATGTTTCTCTCTCTCTCTCCCCTCCCTTCCTCTACCTCTCTCTCTCTCTCTCCCCTCCCTTCCTCCACCCCTCCCTCTCTCTCTGAAGTCAGTAAGAACATGTCCTTGGGTGAGGATTTTTTTAAAAAATAAAGAATTTCTCTGGATAGTGACTTGACATGGGTCCACTCAAATTTACTGGATCTTGTTCCTCTTTGTAGCCAGGCTGTTTCTCATATAAATTAGGGAGAAAAAGAGAAGGTTCCTCATTGATTTACTTTTGATTTTAGGTCCTTATGTCTAACTTTAGATCTCTTTCCTTTCTTCAAAGATGATGATTCTCCAAGCTGGAAACCAATACAAATCAAATCCTGACCACAGTTAATAGGGAGGAGCATCAGCTGGGCCTCACTGCTACACCCCCCGGGAGGCGGTGGGTAGGTGATCAAGGGTGTGATGTGTACATCCTAGCAGGGTGGTTGTCAACCTGACAAATGGCCCCAAATTAGAAGGCACCAGAAATTGACCAAATGAGAGAATAAAAAAGGAACGATGAACAAACTCTGCTCATGAACATATCCTGTCCTTGCTCAGGTTCGTTTCTCTTCAGGGAGGGCCTCTTCCCACTTCTTCACCTGTAATTGTTATTTTTCAGTTCACCACTTGGTTGAAAGAGTCACCTCCTGTGACTCTGGATTTGCTCCTCCTTCCCCTCCCTGAAATCCTGTAGCATCTACACCTGGTTCACACAATCTTTTTCTTTATTTTATACCCTTTTCTATGACTGTTTGACTCTCTTCTCCAACTGGATTTTAAGCTCCTTATGGATATGACTTATAAAATGTAAGTAGAGCCCTGGAGACACAGTAGGTGTTTGAGAAATCCTTGTTGAATGACTCTGATTTTTTGTATATTTTAGATGGGAAATTATTGAATGTTAAGGTATTTATCTAAAAGAAGACAACCACTGGCCATGGCCTGGTAGCACAGTAGGTGAGTGTCGTGCTGATGGGCCAAAGTCGCAGCTCACTCCCTGGTCAGGGCACACACAAGAAGCAACCGATGAATGAAACAACACATTAATCTCTCTCTCTCTCTTTCTCCCCTCCCCTCCATTCCACTCTCTCTAAAAACAAAGAAAATCAACCAATAAGAAAATAGTTAAAAGAAGACAACCTTTCATGAAAAATTCGTTAAAGCACTAAATGTACTTGCTTTGTTCTCAAAAGGACAAACTTCTTTTTGATATTTCCTTTAAAATGGCACCATATTAGTAATTTTTCGCACCTATTACTAGAGACCGGGAAATAACAGGGAAGCCAGGGAAGACTACCGAGATGGGATGCATTTAAATATGGCTGTGTGACCATTTTCTATAGTCCTGGAGCTCAACTAAGTTTACCATCTGTATAGGAATCTTTTAGTTCTTGGATGGAAAAATCTTTTTCCTGTAAAACTTCATGGAATTTCTGCTCCTGGCAGGGGCAACAGTTATTCGTTGTGAATCTTGAAAACTGTGACACAGTTGTCCAAGTGGGCACCAAATGAAGCGAGGAAAGAAAACGCTCAACTACATATTTTAAATTATCTTTGGTTCCAGTTGATGGAACTGGGCAGGCTGCAACTGGCATCGAGCAGACTAACCCTTTACTCAGACCCAGGGGATTTTTTTTTTTTTGGATCTAAAAACCTTGTCCTTCAAACCAGCTGCTGCCCAAGAAACAAACACAAGTCCAAGACTTTCCTTCATAGTCTGGATGACCACACAGCTCGCTTCTCTATTTTGCTCAGTGATAGCGTCATTCCTTTTGAGCTGAGCTTCTGTGGAGGGCCTGTTGGGTGTTGGAGTTACATGTTTCGATATAAGTCCCTTTGGATGAATTTGGACATTGAGTCTGTCTGCTTTAGTCACCTGGGCTTGGTCAAGTGACAAACATGTGCTCCTAAGGATACATCTTGTCTCAAAAGCGTGTCTTTGCTACAACAGGACGCGACATGAGGCGCTAACTGTTTGGGAAGAGTCTCCAACGAGTTCAGGGATTTTGACTAAGCTTCCACTGTAATAACAGCTGATGTGTACGGAGTGCTTACTACCTGCCAGGGCTTCTGCCAAGCACTTTACACATATTTTATTTCATATTCAGAACACTGCTAAAAAATGTAAAGTACTATTATTCAGATTTTATAGATTAGAAAATTGAGCCACAACGGGCTACATAACTTGGTTGAGGCCACACAACTTGTCAACAGCAAAAACGATCTCCTGATTTTTCCCCTCAACCCCAAATCTTCTTCAATCTTCCTCTTGTCAGCTGAGGGCAACTCAATCCTTTCAGTTATGGTGGCCAAAACCCTTGGGGTCATTCTTTGAAAAATTTTTAATTAATTACTTTTAATTGAGTTTAACGGGGTGACATTGGTTAACAAAACCATACAGGTTTCAAGTGTACAACTCAACAAAACATCATCTGCATACTGCATTGTGTGCCCATCACCAAAGTAAAGTCTTTTTCTATCCCCAGTTATCCCTTCTTTACCCTCTTCCACCTGCCCCCATGTTCCTTTCTCTCTGGGTATCACCATACTACTGTGTGTGTGTGTGTACATCTCCCTAAGAAACCAGAATTATCTTCTGGAGGGCTCATTGTAGTACAGGCTTCCCCCGCTAGGTGATTGTTCTAGGAATCCATCTGTATCAGTGTATCAGCTGGCATTGTTGTGAGAGGCTGTGTTTGGCTTCAGTGAATTTTTTGGAAGACTCTTTCAGTGTGTTTGCCTATTTCATGATGGGTGATTTATGAGCACACCTGCCCACACCGTGCTGAGTGTTCAGCAGTTTTTGACCAAAACAGCGTGGGCATGTCCCACCCTCCCCATTCGCCCGATCTTGCCCCAGTGATATTTTTTGTTTGTTTGTTTCCTTGGATGACAAAAGTCCTCAAAGGGAAATGTTTTGCTATTGTAGAAGTGAAACAAAAAAAAATGGCAGAAACACTAAAAGTCATCAAAATCCATGAGCTCAAAAACTGTTTTGAGCAGTGGAAAAAAACACCTTGATAAGTGTATTGCATCGAATGGAGAATGCTTTGAAGGTGACTGAAGTTAAAACATGTAAGAATAATAATATAATTTTCAAAAATACTTATTTTCATTACATGTTGAAAAGATAAAATTTTAGATACGATTTAAATACAATGTATTGTGAAAGTTAATTTGACTGGCTTCATTGTACTTTTTTAATTGTATCTTTTCTATTGACTTTTAGCCCGTTTATTTCCCCCTCCTCCTGCAATCACCACATTGTTGTCCATGTCCACGAGTCCTTTTACCTCTTTGCTTGATCCCTCTACCCCCTAAGCTGCCCACCTTGGCTGTCATCCTGCTCTGTATCTACAAGTCTCTCTCTATTTTGCTTGTTAGTTCAGTTTGGTCATCACATGCCACATATGAGTGAAATCATGTGGTATTTGTCTTTGTCTGACTGGCTTATTTCACTTAGCACAATGTTCTCCAGGTCCAATGAACATAGGAGTACTTATGTTCTTTCAAATTACCGTTTTGGGTTTCTTTGGATAAATTGCCAGAAGTGGGATCACTTCTTCTTTTTTTAAGTTTCTTCTTTTTTATTGCTGAGTAATATTCCATTGTGTAAATGACCCATAGTTGTTTTATCCACTCATCTATTGATGGACACTTGGACTGCTTCCATATCTTGGTGTTTGTAAATAATGCTGCAATGAATATAGAGGTACTTATGTTCTTTTGAATTACTGTTTTGGGTTCCTTTGGATATATTTCCAGAAGTGGGATCACTGGGTTGAAAGGCAGATACATTTTTAATTTTTTGAGGTATCTCCATACTGCTTTCCACAGTGGCTGCATTGGTCTGCATTCCCACCAACAGTGCAAAAGGGTTCCCCTTTCTCCATGTCCTTGCCAACACTTGTTTGTTGCACTATTTAAAAAAATAAACCAGAATCCACACTTTTTTTTAATAAATAAATTGTTTTTTGGGTCTCCTCTAATATATATTTGTTTAATCCCCTTACCTTTTCACACCCCCTCGACAGCTGTCAGTCTGTTCAATGCATCTATGCTTTTGTTTCTATTTTGTTAAGTTATTTTGTTCATTAGATTCTACATATAAGTGAGACCATATAGTATTTCTTTCTCTGACTGGCTTATTTCATTTAGCATAATGCTCTCCAGGTCCATCCATGCTGTCACAAAAGGTGAGATTTCCTTCTCTCTTTTTTTTTAAAGATTTTATTTATTTATTTTTAGAGAGAGGGGAAGGGAAGGAGAAAGAGGGAGAGAAACATCAATGTGTGGTTGCCTCTCATGTGCCCTCTACTGGGGACGTGGCCTGTAACCCAGGCATGTGCCCTGACTGGGAATCGAACTAGTGACCCTTTGGTTCACAGCCCTGCTCAATCCACTGAGCTACACCAGCTAGGGCAGATTTCCTTCTTTTTTATGGCTGATTAGTATTCCATTGTGTAAATATACCACACCTTTTATATTTACTCATCTGCTGATGGGCACTTGGACTGTTTCCAGATCTTGGCTGTTGTAAATAATGTTGCAATGAACATAGGGGTGCACATACTCTTTCAAATTAGCGTTTTTGGTTTCTTAGGATAAATTCCCGGAAGTGGAATTGCTGGGTCAAAAGGCAATTCTATTTTTCAATTTTTTGAGGTAACTCCATACTGGCTGTACCAGTCTGCATTCCCACCAACAGTGCACAAGGGTTCCTTCCCTTTTCTCCACATCCTTGCTAACACTTGTTGCATGTTAATTTATTGGTGACAGCCATTCTGAAAGATGTAAGGTGATATATCACTGTGGTTTTAATTTGCATTTCTCTGATGATTAGTGACACTGAGCATCTTTGCATTTGTCTATTGGCCATCTGTATGTCCTCTTTGGAGAACTGTCTATTCAAATCCTTTACCTATTTTTTAATTCAATTGGCTTTTTTTTTTTTTGGTGTTGAGTTGTCTGAGTTCCTCATAAATTTTAGATATTAATACCTTATCAGATGTATCATTAGTGAAAATGTCCTCCTATTCAAGGCACTGTCTTTTCACTTTGTTGATGGTTTCCTTTGCTGTGCAAAAATTTTAGTTTGATGTAGTCCAATTTGCTTATTTTTTCCTTTGTTTCCCTTGTCCAAGGAGATGTATTAGAAAAAAATATTGCTATAAGAAATGTCCAAGATTCTATTGCCTATGTTTTTTCTAGGATTTTTATGCTTTTGCAACTTATATAAGTCTTTAATGCATTTTGAGTTTATACTTGTATATGGTGTCAGTTAGTAGTCTAATTTCATTATTTTGCACATATCTGTCCAATTTTCCAAACACCATTTATGAAGAGACTGTCTTTATCCCATTGTATGTTTTTGCCTCCTTTGGCAAATATTAATTGACCATAAAGGCATGGGTTTATTTCTGATCTCTCTATTCAGTTCCATTGATTTATATGCTTGTTCTTATGCCAGTACTATGCCATTTTGAATACTATGGCCTTGTAGTATAATTTGGTATCAGGTAGTGTGATACCTCCAACTTTGTTCTTCTTTTTCAAGATTTTTGAGGCTATTTGAGGTCTTTGGTGGTTCCATATAAATTTCTGAAATATTTGCTCTAGATCCGTGAGATATGCCATTGATATTTTAATAGGAATTGCATTGACTCTATAAATTGCTTTGGATAGTATGGCCATTTTAATGATGTTAATTATTCCTATCCATGAACATGGTATATGCTTCCACTTATTTGTATCTTCTTCAATTTCTTCCTTCAGTATCCTTTAATTTTCCAAGTATAGGTCTTTCACCTCATTGGTTAAATTTATTCCTAGGTACCTTAGGTGTTTTGTTGCAATAGTAAACAGATTGTTTTCTTAATTTCTCTTTCTGATAGTTATTGATATATAAAAATGCCACCAATTTCTGAATATTAATTTTATATCCTGCTACTTTACTGAACTCATTCATCACTTCCAGTAGTTTTTTGGTGGAGTCTTTAGGGTTTTCTATATACAGTATCACGTCATCTGTGAATAATGAGTTTTACTTTTTCTTTTCCAATTTGGATGCCTTTCGTTTCTTCTTTTGTCTGGTTGCTGTAACCAGAACTTCCAGTACTATGTTGAATCAGAGTGGTTGAAAGCAGCTGTGGCTGGTGTGGCTCACTGAAGATGGATGGTATAAGTGCAAGCTGGAGTGAGTCGGGAAGGTACACAGGGAATTTGCTGGGTGTTCTTCTCATTTGGTGTTACGTTAGTGAGGACACCCTTTCTTTGATTTAGAGGCCCAGGACTTAAATCTGTAGTCCTGTTTCTGCCATACCACAGGTTTGGTTCTGAGATGTTTCCCCTTTTCATTTCCCTGCCCTTGTGGCCTCAAGGTCATGGCTCTGTCTCTGGTATGATCAGACAAAATGAGAAATACAGGCCCAAATTGTTGGATCAGTCAGAGCAGGGAGGAATCTGGAATGAAGTTGTTAGATTTGGGGTATTTTAATCATTTCCTGCAGGTTGGCAGGTTCCAAAAGGACCAATTTCTACAAGAATCAGGCAAGGCACATTTGGAGAAATTTCACTGCTTGTGCAGAGAGTTTATGCGTTCAGTCTCTCAGGTTTGATGCCCCACTGATAGATCCTTGAGACGCACACATTTCTCAGACACTTCTTTGTAATAACCCTACTGTCTTTGGTCAAGCAAAACTTTGCTGTTGCCTGTTCCCACTGCACCAGCTTATGCTGCTTTCAAGAAAACTGTTTGGTCCAAATACGGGAAGAAAAGTGTGTGGGAGGGGTAGAGAGGCAGGCATTGGGTGGGGAGGTTGTGTGTCAGGAGGCCTGGCTGCTTGCTCATTTATCTTGCCTGCCTTCAGTGCTGCCTGCTCCCTCTCTTCCACCTGCGATGGTGTTAAGGACACAAACCCCAATTACTGAGGGGTTCCAAAAACATGTCCTCCAGAGGCTGGACAGGAATTGATCATAGCATCTGCCTAAGCTGACCACCAGGTCAAACACATACGTCTCTAGAGTGATCTAAAGGAAAGAGTGCATTTGGCTGCAGCATCTGAACATTCAAAGACTCGTTTGGAAATGCCCGTGTGAGGGGCTAAGGTCTGTGTACAAGCTAACCAAGCCCTGACTGCCCTCCGATGGACAAACTCTTCAGACACTGACAGTGGGTGGGAGCAGCCACACAGGCCGAAGTGTGTCCAACCACAGCCTTGGAACCACCAATCTAGGGCCCAACCCAGAGTCTGTTTCAATTGGTCTGGCATGAGGCCAAAACATCAATATTTTTTAAAAGCTCTCCAGGTGATTTTGTGTGTAGCCAGAAAGGAAAACTGCCCGACAGCAGGATCCAGAAAGGGGGCGTCTGAGGAGCTGGCAGGGGAGGACACAGTCCTTACTGCTGCCTCCCAGTCCCTGTGGCATAGGGCCCCTCCCCCTTCCCTGCTTCATCAGTTTTCCATTTTCTCCTGGATTGTTTCCACAACCATATAAACGAGCTGCAAGTTCTCTCATTCTGAATAAAAGACTTTCTTTATACTCTTCATACATCTTTCTTCAGTTACCGCCTATTTTCCTGCTCCCCTTTAGAGAAAAACTCCCTCAGACAAGCCTTCTGTATACGCTGTCCAATTTCTTTCTGTGCATTTTCTCCCCAATCCACTCCATGCAGACACACCCCCTCACTGTTGCACAGACACTGGCCCGCCTTGCCATCTGGTCATGCCAGTGGGTTCAGGTCTCACCCACAGTCACAGAAAGAGGGTACGTGCAGAAGCCGAACACAGCTATTCCTGATATATTCTGGGGTGCAACACACCCCTCACCCAGCCCACAGCTGGCCTAGCAGTGCTGGGATGAAAGCTCAGTAAACAGAATGCAAAGCAGACAACTTCCAGGGAGATGGGAATGACAGTGAATCCTTTGGAAAAAGGAAAGGTGATGACTTACACAGTGTGTGGTGGTGATAATGACAGAACTGGAGATGAAAGACAGGCCATCGTTCATGCTGACCTGGAGTGCCGCTTTCCTGCAAAGACAAGGGAACCAGAGATACTCAGCATGGTGTGCCTGGGGCCAAGAGCTGGACACTTGGTCCCCTATAGGCTCTCCTCGTAATTACCCTTGAGACTGTAGTCTCATCCCTGTGCGCCTGAGCTGTCTCCTTTGCAAAATGTGGAGCATGGTTTCTAGGGCCCCTCCACCCCTAACATTCCAGGGAGATGTCAGGATACTCTTGGTTGGCAAGTCAAGGCAGTGCATTCAGGCCTTCTTGCACGGCAGCAAATTGCACTGACTGGGCAAAGCCTGCTTCCATTTAATTTACTTGTCACGCTGTAGTAGGATGAAGGATTCTTTTAAAATGGTCCAGAGTAGCGGGACTAAACTGATCAAGCTATAAACTTAATGCTCTGTTGTCATTATCTCGATTCTCAGAGATCTGATTCTAGTGGGGCGGCTTTGTTACTACCCAGCAAACTCACAGCTGTGCAGTGATAGATGAACTAATTTGCCTTCTACCTCCTCCCATCTGTGAGACTCACTGAAACATGAGCTTGCATTTTGCTTGCATTTTGCAGGATGGGTACAGGGGTAGTTATTGGAATCAGTGGAATCACAGGCTGATGTTAGGCAACCGGAGTTGGGGGCTTACGATTTGAACAAATGATGGCAAGCAGAAGTCAGGTGAACCAGATTAGCATTTCTTCCTTCAAGCCACTATTCCGTCTTCAGCCTGTTATGGACATGTTCACCGAGAGGCTAGTTTGTCTTCTCCCACAAACGCTGCTTCTCTGGTTCCCCATGTATTTCTTTTCCCGCTCAGGGTGCTCGTTCTCTTTCTCTCTCTCTTTTTTTCTTTCTGGTGACTATTTTTTCAAATTGCATTTACTAGCCCTTATTATGATCGCACCATCACGACATTTTCCCCATAAGTTAGTTCCAGGAAGCTCCTGCCGTCGGGGTGAACGCCGTGTGCTCCGTGGAGGCGCAGAGGAAGCAGCACTGAGTGTAGCCTCTGATGGTCTGCACCTGGGCCTTGAACCGTCTGTGGACCTACTTAGCCTTTTTGAGCTTCCTTATCTCTAAGAGGGCGACACCCCCTGGCAGGGCGATGATGGCGACAGGGCAAGGTGACGTGTGTGAGAGCGCTTGAGGAAGTGTGAGAGCTTCCTGGGAACGTAGCTGTGATTAAGCAAGACGGACCTTGGCTTGAGCCAAAACTTCCATTTACTGCTGTGTGACCTTGGGCAAGCTACTTAAATTCTCTCGGCCACAGATTTCACATCTGTAGAACTGGGAAGATGCGAGTATCTTGCTCGTCAGGAACTTGGGAGGATGAGGTGAGATACCCTTTGGAAAACATTTATTCTGGCGCCTGGCTCACTATAAGTATTGTTTATCATCACTCCTTGGAGGAGCCTAGAGAAAGGCCCCATCATGACAATGAAGAGAAACTCTTCTTTTCTCTTCGTTTCCTCTACCTCCTCCCCCAGGTTCAGTGGCTGGTGGAAACTTACATGCCAACTTCTTTTAAGATTGGTGCCGGACAAAGCAAATAAGTATCTTCCACGGCAAAGGGCTTCTCATCTGTAAAAAGGAAGTTATTGGATTAAGAGGAGCAAGGCAAATTTATAACTTCAAATTCAGTGACTCCTACAGACCACCAGCCAAGTCCTGCAGGGCACTAGAAAAGCAATAACTCTCTGAAATAGAGACTCGTCTTGAGCTGGAAAATCCACTAGAGTGAACTCAAGGTCCTCTGCCTGAATACTAGTCCCCGAGTCTGTATGTCCAGGTGAGTCAATCTGTGAGCAAATAGAGACTGAGTTCTTACTGTAGACCAGACCTAACTGAGGAGGAGTAAGAAAATATTAGACTGGTCCTCAGGGAGTGACAGGTCTAAGTCTAACTTGAGAGGAAAGCCAAAAAGTTCACTGACAAACACAAAGCCAAAATAACCCTTGGCCTCTGAAGACAGAGAACTCCCTTCAGGTGGGTGATGTTGTGAGGTCACAGAGAACGCCAAACCTGGGCTGTGCTTCTGGCATGAGACGGGAAAGAGGCATTTCTGGTGGGAGGAGTGGCGTGAGCAAAGACAGAGCAAACCCAAAGCCCGTTCCAGGGTAGGACATGGGTAGGATTTGAAAAGGTCAGTACAGGAAGAAGTTTGGTCTAAGTTATTTGAATTAGACGAGGGATTTGGGACTAGGTCTATTAGCTATGAGAAGAATGTTGCAGGAGTTTGGAGAAAAACTTGCTGGGGGCAGGAAGGAGCCCAGACCTTCGGGGAGCTGAAAGAGGGCCCAGGAGGCTGTGGAATTTGAGTAGGACAATGGCTCAGCCTGAGGCTAGAAAAGGCAGCAGGAGCAGATGTGACCCAGGCTTTGTAGACCATGGTGGGGCTTTGGGGCAGCAGGAAGCTATTGGAGGTTCCCCTCAAATTTGGAAATAGCATCGGCAGTTATGGAACGTTGCTGGAATAGTGAGGGTGTAGTGAGCAAAAGTATGACTCTTACGATGACAGTGGCGGATCACTCAATGCCTGAACTGACTTATCATTTTCAAGATATTTTCTCATCTGTGATAACAATGACAGCGATACTCCCCGGGGCAGGCTGTGTGTTGGTGCTCTCTAAGTGCTTCGCATACAGCATGTAACCAAATTTAACCTTCTAGAGTGCTATGGGAAGAATGTTATTTCCCTTCACGTTAAAGGCAAGGAACCACCACAGAGAGATGAGGAAACTTGCCCAATGCTACAAAGGGGAGCTTGGGTCCCCATCCAGGTAGTCCGGTTGCCATCTCTTGATAAGAGCCCTGCTTTATCTCCTTCTCACAATGACCTTGTGAACTAAGACAGGGTTAATTAGGCTCATTTTCCAGATAAAAAATAGACGCTTGGAGGCAACAGTGACCCATGGTAGTACAGCAAGTCAGAGGCGAAGCCAGGACTAGAACTAAATTCTCCATTATTCTTTCCTTGCCAAAAGCTTCTCCATTCCAGGAAAGGTTTGTATTAGAGAATAAATTGAGATCGGGACAGGCGTGGTTTACTAGAACCTATATTTATTTTCTTTGGGCACAGCTTATCCTACTTTGCATGCACTAGTAATACCTGGAAGTGCGGGTCGCTGTGCGTGGAGCCTGCCCACAGAGCCATGGAGCAGCTGCAGAGCGGCCACAGAGTGGCCACAGCAGGCCTCGTGATTCCCTGTGGCATTCTGCGGGAAGAGCTGGGTCACCCTGAGGAGTTCCCTCCGTCAGTGCACTGCAGTGACATGCCAGGGACCCTCGAGGGCCCAGCGTGTGCACGTGCTGTGTGTGTGCCCAGGCTCACTTCCAGGGTTTTCTCTGCACAGCTCTTCTCCCTCCCCTCTATCCTCACTGGAAAGGAGGGAAAGGACAAAATTGGCCTAGTCAAGTAGAAATTTCTCTTTCTCCCTCTTTTTATGTTCCTTTCCTGCCTGGGAGTCTAAATGTGTCTGGAGCAAAGCGGAGGACGATCTGGCTGGAAGGACGGAGGACTTTGCCGAGGCTACGGGACAGGCTTGCCCCGGCCTTCCATCGGTTTATCAGCCTCTGGGACTGTGGGCCCACTCTGGGGAGCTGGCATTTTCTGCTCAGAGAGAGATTGTTTGGTTTGGAGCCTGTTTTCACTTTACCACAAAAATGAGTGACTTTTTTCCCCTCTCTCTCTAAACAAAGGAGAGCCATTTGGTTTCCATAACGCAGATCATCTGACTCCTTCCTGGAACGTCCACTCAGGAAGCAGGGCACAAAGCCTCCCTTCTCGGCCCGGCCACGTTTGGTTCAGGTGCCAGGCCAACTTCACGGTTACCTCTGCCAATGCCAGTGGTGCGATGTTTATGGGGCCACAGTCCACTTTGAGGACCACTGAGGCCTGAGCTCCTCTGTCCACCAGGCAGCCATCTCACTGTGCGTTAGCACTGAGTGGGCATGAGGAGCAAGGACCAGGAGCTAAGACCAGCCGCTTGGCTTGTGTGCAATTGGGAGAAAATTAGGGAGGGGCAGGAGTTTGAAACCAGAAGTTAAGGGAATTTTTAGATGCTGTATAAATATAGGTTTCTTTGCCTTTTACCAAAGATATTTAGAATTTAGTGCATAGTCACAACAGGTTAATATAAAGCATTTATCTATGAGAGTCTGATAATCAAACAGAGCTTGATTTAAATAAGGATTTGGGGGACCAATGAAATGTCATGATGCCAAACTGATAAGCACCCTAAGTTTGAGAGCTGGGCATCCCTGAGGATGAGTATAGAAGGCTCAGAACGGGGCAGGGTAGACTTCAGAGTCAAGCAGATGCAAGTTCAAATTCCAGGTCTTTTTACTAGTGAGTGACTGGGTCGAGACCTTCACTGGTAAACTATCATCATGACATCATCGCACAGGTTGTGTGGGGAGCAAGTAAGAGTGCGTGAAACTGCAGACCACGTTACTCGGCACTTAACAAACATTCAGTCGGTCTTATTCCACATTATTACACGATCATCCACACCTTTAAAATAGTCTATGTGAATGCGTGCTTTCAAATCAGAGGAATTCAAGATTAAAATTTTCAAAATCCCTAATTACTTAATTACTTGTTCTATCAACTAACATCTTTTTAGGCATTACAAATCCCTAAGAAAATAGTAAGATTTAGTGAATGTGTGTATGTACATATATACACACCACACACACACATACATCTAGATCCATACATTATGTCTATGTCTATATCCCACATCTGTATCTATATCATCTATATCTATGCAGGTTTGTCTAACACCATACACCCATGGTCTCATTATTTTTTATGAATTACAATTTGGGAGACTCAGTCTCTGAGAGGTTAGTTAATTGAGTCAGAGCTTGAATTCAAACCAGGGTTTTGTTGAAACGACTTGCCCAAGGTCGACCCAAGTAGTTGTTTTTTGTTTTTTTTTACAGATGTAATTTAAACTAGTTAGCATTTTGTACTGTCATAATGTCACAGCTTGGTTTATGGCGTAGCCTGAAGCACCCTAGAACTGAGTCTATTTATACCTCAGCACTTTGGGCAGCACTTTGGAGGCAAAGGGTCAAGAGTCTCCAAGGGCAAAGTGGGATAAGGATAGGAGGCCTGTCTGTCACGAGAGGGGACCTGGGTTGAAAAGTCCTGTGAGGAGGTTCAGGCCTTGATCTGCTATGATGAGCCCATGTTCCAGAACCATATAGTCAAATGTGCATATTCCCAGGTTCTGACCTTGGATCAATGTCATTCTTTTTGAACTAATAAAGAAGTTCCCAGAATTCTTCAGTGCAGTTGGTAACTGTCTAATGGATTTGGGATAAAACCAGGATTAAAATTCATTAGCCAATTCAAACACCAATCACAGTGAATCCTTTTATAGGGCTGATTAAATAATTCAAATACTTTCCAAGTCTTGGCAATCTTTTCTTGACATAAATATTTATTTCTGACCAAAAGGAAAAGAAAAATAACCCTTAGTTTTATCTGGGGGAGCTTGTTAAAACCCTCCAAAAGCTGATGTAAGCTCTAAACAGAGTTTACATTCCTACTGTGAACAGAATAGTGGAGGTTAGGGACTAAATGAGCTCACCCTGTTTTTTCTGCCATTCTCCCCTGGGCTGAGGGAGCATTTTCACGGCATTCCTGAGCCAAGGATAACTGTTCAGCACCAAATTATCAGCTGGTTTGGGAATGTGTCTCTGAATGAGAACAGACAGTCTATGGTTAGGCTGGATGTTTCTACCTTTTCACTGACTTCAAAAGTAGCCAGATTTACAAAATTTAAGCTTTTCCAATACTGTACAAAAACCTGAAATAAAATGTTATTCAGCAAGACTGCAGGTGGGTGAAATTCAAAGCTTCTGGGTTGAGCTTTCTGGAGCCCCAGCGAGAAAAGAGGTGCTGATTTCCCTGCTGGGGCTCCTGCAACGACAATTCACAAATGTGAGGGTTTTACTGCAAAGCAAAGAAGGATCCACCGCTTAGAGTAGAAAGAAACTAACACTTACTGGGCACGGACCATGTGTCAGGCCTGGGTTGGAAGGTTTTCATAGACGGTGAGACAATAAGGCTGTGGATGTTTTCGTTAGAAGACATTAAACTCTACTTCAGGGGACAAAGCAGAGATTTTGAAATGGAAAGAGTGACTTCCACTTGGAAAGGCTGCAGAGTGGTTCTGAGTTCAGAGCAATGAGAAACGAGGTCAAGACAGAATGGGAAGAGATGGCAATGCCGTGCAGGTGGCTGGGGCCAAGTTGGGAACAATGCTTAGAACACAGCACATGCACTGTAATGTCTGTCCTCTCGTGCCCGGCTGAAGTCAGAGGGATGCCTATGACATGGCAGAACCAAGCTGGCCACCAGCCCTTTCCTTAGATAGGCCCCACGCCTGCCCACCCCTCCTGGCCTGGAGTCATTGCTCAGTCTCATCAGAAACCCTCACTGGCTCGTGACTACGAGATTAAGTGATGGGCTTGGCAAACGGGTTCCAGCTAAGTTCCCTGGCCTATACCTAAGTATTTCCCCAGTTCCTGTTTGTTGTAGGTATCAGGGATACATCTTTGGTTTCCCTTCTTGTTCTCTGAGGCAGGCTGGAGGAGGGTGAAGAACATTAAGGGCCCGGGGTCCACCACGGCTCTGCCACCCACTGGCTATGTAGCCCTGTCCATAACCCAGAGTTCTCACCTGTGAGGTGGGAACCACACCAATTTCATAGGTGGTTATAAATTTTAATGAGGTGATATGACCAAATGCTCAACACTTAATAAGCACTTGACATATGTCAACCGCTACTACTAAAGTAGGGTACTGCTGGGCTCTTTGTCTGGAGCACCTGCAAAACGCAAGATGTGAATGTGTGTGCAAATGGAGTAGGTCTTGCCACTTATCAACTGGGTTGTGTCAGGGCTATATGGTATAGGTGTGATAAGGAGAAAGTCATCTATCCGAAAAAGGATCGGTGGACATGTATATAGTGCACTGGTTCTCAAATGGGGGTGATTTCATTCCTCAGGGGACAACTGGCAGTGTCTGAGACGGTTTTGATTGTCAAAGTGGGGGGGAGTGCTATTGGCATTTAGCGAACAGACACCAGGGGTTGTGTTAAATATCCTTCAATGCGCAGGGCGCCCCTCTCCCCCCAACAAAGAGTTATCTGGCCCAAAATGTCGAGTGCTGAGGTTAGAATTCTTGGTGTAATATCTATTGTGGCTTTTTATCTTTTTTTTTTTCTGCCCCTTATAGAGGATCCTATGGATATTAGGGGGGTTCACAGCTGTCATGATGCTGGTAGAACTTTCAGGAAAGTTCAGTAGTGTTATAGGATGATGGGTAGAGAAGGGAGCGAGTATAACAATTTGAGGGCCATTGGAAGACTCCTGGTTGGAGTAAGGAAGAGTATTTCTTGGTAAATTCCTCCACGTGAGTCTCAAGGGGTGCAGGTTTGCCTAGATAGGTGGCATAGCACCTGAGCCACTCCAGAAGAGGGGGTTCGGTTGCTCCTGAGGTTCTGAGATGCTGTAGGTGGGAAGGCTGTAGAGTGAGAACACCTTCCCTACGAATAGCAATATAGGACTCAACTGAGCACACTCTTAGAAGAAAATAAAGTGGGTCGTTTTGGAAACTGTGTACATGAGGATCAAGATTACATCGTGGCCCCAGAAGAGAAAGGAAAATGCGAGGGACCTGAGTCTGTTCCCAGAGGAGCGCGGGGACAAGATCCAGCAGCCCTGCCAGGCTTTGGATTATCTTTTCAGGGTTTGCACATTCCCCAGCCCCACACACGGCTGCGACCCCCATGGTTCTGGGCACACCAGCTTTCAGGACTGGTCCTCAGTACAACTAATTTGGCTTCTCATCGTTTCTGTTATTTTTATTAATTATACAAGCAATGCATGTTTAGTGTGAGGAGTCTGAGGAATACCAAGAAGTATACAAAAAGAAATGAAATCCTTGGTAATCCTAATTTCCAGTGATAAACATGGTTAATGCTTTGGAGTACACTGCTCATGTTTTTTTTACGCATATTATTATTTTTTGACATGTTGAAATCATATTACACAAAATGTCATGGTATTTGGCCTTCGCCTCTATCTGAAGTTAACAAAGGCAGTTCTAAGTATGACAGGCGCATAAACGAAGGTAATGGGGCCCAGGGCTCTTGCAAAACGCTTTATCCTCTCAACAAATCTACACCAAGAAATTCTTGACTGTTGACATTTATAAAACTTACAAATTATCTTCTGAGCAAAACATCAACCTTTAAAAATTTTGTAAGCTTGAGGTCAGAATAAGTGGCGCACTCGAGACAGCTGTAATTTACTAAGGATGAATATATTTTTTAAAGCTTTGTTTTTACTTGGTTGAAGACAATCAGGATTCATGCACAAGGTATTTGTCTCCTGACACACAAACTCTCGCAGCTGTGCACAATTAGGTTTGGAAGGATTTTACCTTTGGAATTGGGATTGAGGGGTGAGTCTACAAAAATGGCTAAAAACCTTCCACACAATCGCAGCCGTGAACTAGGCAAACACTGACGGCTCTCAAAGAACGCAAACCTACACAGGGACTAAGAGGAGAGATGGGGTGGAGACCCCACGCGCACACTTGAGTGTCAGTGCGTCAGTGGATGCCACTAAGTGGCTGTCGTATGCACGTGAGGGGCCAGAGCTGAATTGCACGGAGAAGAAAATGACAGGGAGCACCCTTTTTCTTCTGTTCCCTCAGCAGCACCCAGCCTTTCTTCTGAATGAATGTTGAGCAAATACTCAAAGAACGTCAGTTATAAGGGGGCGCAGATTGTGAGCCTTGTATGTGCTGGGGTTCCCAAGAGTCTGGCTCATCTCTGTGTTAATCACTTTCTACTGAAGTGGTAAGGAAGCATCATTACATGAGGGAAGGAATGCACTCTGAAAGTCCAGCTATGTGGTGCAGATGGAGAGAGGCGTTCAACTTTCCCCATCAGGATAGCGGGGATGGGGAAAAAGAAGTTTCAGGGAAGTTCACAAGCAAAGCTCTCCCCAACCATGCCTCAAACAAGCACACTGCTTGCTAGAGTCTGCGTGGGGCTTACCATTTTTGCTTGGAGACAGTTGCATGCTTGATAGAGCAGAGGCAACGTCAAGGGTGACTGTCTACCAGGCGCTGCTGCAGCTAACTTTGGACGATGTAAACTCGTCCCCCTGGAAGAAGCTCTTTTGCCACCAAATGAAAATCTTCACTACCCAATTACCTCTGATGACAATTCCCCTTTTATCTCTACTCCTTCCCAGATCATTGGCGCTTTTGTCTGACCAAGCAAAACTGCAATAAATTTCCAATTATCTACAGTTTTGTCTGGGCCCCAAGGACGGGAACACGAACTAATACAGTCTTGTCAGGAGCCACTTCAGAAATGACTGGGCAAAGCGGGAGCTTCCTCTGCAAGGAGAAGCAAAGGGGAAACACCACCAGATACATGGGAAGCTCCTGAAGTTGAAGAAAGAGGGGCCACTCAGAAGAGGAGCCCCACTGGTGAAGACGCAGCCAGCTGCATGCACTGACATAAAGTCAGTGTGGGCTGGGGCTCTTCCTCCCCTGGTTCTGGGCCTTTTTCTTGAATCTGGATTCAAGTCTCTACTCCAATGTGCTCTGTGGCCTTGGGCAAGTAGCTACATCTTTGTGAGCTGAGGTTCCTGTCTGCAAAATAAGGGGGCCCAGTAGGGGACCAGAGCTCATAGTGACGTGGGTATTCAAGGTCAGGGGACCCAAGGGTCTGTAGGTATCTATGGTTTGGAAGCAGTGTAGAGAAGAGGTCAAAACCTCGGGAGTAGACCACCTGGGGTCCAAACGGCTTCTACCTCCGGTCATCTGGGTGACCTTGAGCACTTCATCTTTCTGATTTTCAGTTCCCTTGTCTGCAGAACAGGGATATAAGTAACTCCTCCTTCAATGGGCTGCTGTGAGGATGGAATGAGATAGGTAGGGGAGGGCACAGGGTAGGTGCTCCTCAATCAGTGGCTGCTATCAGCCACTGGGATGAAGCTCCCCTGTGATTCTGATGTGCAGTCCAAGTAAGAACCACAAGATGAGATGCTCCAAGTGTCTCTTAATTCTGAATTGCACAGAGTGACATTCCACCCATCACCTTCATATGCCATCAGACTCCCAGGGATGCCTCCAAATCGCACTAAGTACCTTTGACCAATAGATGCTACACTCTAACCAGTGAGAAAGGAAGCAAAAGGCTTTTGTTGGGAGTTTTACATTTTCCTTCCCTCTGCCTCTCTCATCTGCCACCGTTGGTGCAATGCAATGATCTCCTTAGGGTGCCCGCAGCAGCCTGGGCCCACATGTTTTCAAAGATAAAGTATAGTTTGCGGATAATTGGGCAGGTTTTAAAAAACAAACGCACAGGGACTTCTCCATTTGAGTGAGGGCTGTCTCATCCCCCTGGGAAGCTAAGCCCCTCTTTGGAACTCTTAGAACTGCCTTCATGACTAATGCTCAGTTTGAAAAAACTATCTTCAAAGGGGGCAAAGTTTCGCCCTTTGAGAAGGAACACAAAGTAAACCAGAGCCCATGCTTAGTGAATGCAGTTGGAGATCAAGCTGGGAAATGAAATTTTGCATCAGAAAAGGAGTGTATCTGTAAATCCAGGAAACTGATATCTCACAGGGCTTAAAGACTGAATTTTAGTGAGTTTGTTAAAAACCAGTTTCTTTCGTTTATGGTCATACCTCATACATCTCCACACAACACCAGGGTAGTCCAGCATGTTTTTCATGATTGCACTAGTAAAAGGTCCACTTTTTAAAGTTTACTGTTCATTAAGATGGGTCATTTCTCAGCTCATGCCCCAGTGCCTCCTTTTTAGTATTCTAATCTCTCCGCAAATGGATTTCCAATTGAAAGTGGATCTGTACTTGGCACAATATACTGAATACTGGAGTAGGAAAAGTGCCGCCAGGGTAAATAAAGTTTGTGTGAAGATTTCCAAGAGATTTTCTTGGCCAGGAATGATTTCAGCTTGGTCATTGGGGAACCAACCATCTGCTAACTTACGATGTATGCTAGTACTAAATAATTAACAACAATTTTAAAATTAAATTTTAAATAACTGTGGTAGGGCTTTTTTCTTATTATACAAGAGTATGCAATTTTAGAAATCTTAGAAAATACAGATAGAAGAAAGAAAGTAAAAATTAAAGAGCGGTCTCATTCAGAGGTAACTACTATTAACATTTTGATGGGTGTCAAAATGTTAATAGTAAGTTATTTTAACACACAAAGCTACATCATTAACATTTCCCCACATCAGTAATTCTTCTTTCCCACATTATTTAATTGTTTAGGAGTAAAGCATAATTTATATAACAAATTACCTATTGTTAAACATTTGTTGTTACCCTTTAGATGTTTTAGTTCCTTCCTCCCTCCCTTACTTCCTCCCTCCCTCCCTCCTTTCCTTCCTTCCTTCCTCCCTCCCTCCCTTCCTCCCTCCTTCCCTCCCTTCCTTCCTTCCTCCCTCCTTCCCTCCCTTCCTTCCTTCCTCCCTCCTTCCCTCCCTTCCTTCCTTCCTCCCTCCTTCCCTCCCTTCCTTCCTTCCCTCCCTCCTTCCCTCCCTTCCTTCCTTCCTTCCTTGTTCCTCTCTTTTGCTCTCCTTTCCTTTTGCTATCATAAGCAATATTATGATGAATATCTTGTAGCCAAGTCTTTGTAAACATTCCCAATTATTTCCTTTCAATGAAGTTGAAATTGAAATTCTGAGTCAAAGATATACAAAAACAGACTTGTATAAAAGCAGACTCATTTTAAGAATTGACTACCAAAAGATTTAATGGTTTCTCACTAGTGATGAATGAAAACACTTGTTCCCCTACATGTTTGCCTATACTGGGCCTTGTATTTTTGTTAATTTGTGTTAGTTTGATAGATTATTTCAGTTTGCCTTTCCTTGGTTACAATAGCATTTTTCATATGCTTATTTGACCATTATTTTCCTTGTAAATTTCTTTCTCATATCTTTTACCCATTGATGTGGTCACTTTCTTTTTTTTTTTTACTGTTTTTTAAGAGCTGTCAATGTATGAAGGTTATTGGCCCTTTCTTTGTTACAAGTCTTATAAATAATTTTGACAGTGTTCTGTTTTCCTTTAGATTTTGTGGAGAGGGTAATAGGAAAATTTAAAAATATGTACTCAAACTATCAAATTTTTCCTTTATGGTATCTCCCTTCAGTGTATGTAAATATTTTTGTTTCCTTCCATAACTTTTATCATTTCATATTCACACTTAAATTTTTCACCTGGAATTTGTTTAGATTTAAGGTGTGAGATAAAAATAAACTTAATTGTTTTTCCAAGTGGTTAGCCAGTTTTCTCAACACTATTTTCTTAATAATATGCTCTCCCCCACCCCCCATTAGAAAGGTTACTTTATTCTATGCTAAACTAACAAG